>CM077806.1:218680-229677 GCA_039737535.1 Lagodon rhomboides
TTCAGGACAGGAAGTGTGTACTGCAGTTATCTACCTGTCAGCTCAATAACTGTCATCACAGTCGGAGATACGAGGTAACGTTTATTGATCAGTGATGTGTACAGTGTCATTGATCAGTGGTGTCACTGATCAGTGATGTATACAGTGTCATTGATCAGCAGTGTCATTGATCAGTGATGTGTACAGTGTCATTGATCAATGATGTGTACAGTGTCATTGATCAGAAGTGTCATTGATCAATGATGTGTACAGTGTCATTGATCAGAGGTGTCACTGATCAGTGATGCGTACAGTGTCATTGATCAGTGGTGTCACTGATCAGTGATGTATACAGTGTCATTGATCAGTGGTGTCACTGATCAGTGATGCATACGGTGTCATTGATCAGTGGTGTCACTGATCAGTGATGTATACAGTGTCATTGATCAGTGGAGTCACTGATCAGTGATGTATACAGTGTCATTGATCAGAAGTGTCATTGATCAGTGATGTGTACAGTGTCATTGATCAGAAGTGTCATTGATCAGTGATGTGTACAGTGTCATTGATCAGAAGTGTCATTGATCAGTGATGCGTACAGTGTCATTGATCAATGATGTGTACAGTGTCATTGATCAGAAGTGTCATTGATCAGTGATGTGTACAGTGTCATTGATCAGCAGTGTCATTGATCAGTGATGTGTACAGTGTCATTGATCAATGATGTGTACAGTGTCATTGAGACAAGTGTTGTATAAGATAAATATATTGATAGTAATTGATCTGTTTTTAATTGATATGTTTTTAATTGATTGATCTATTTGTACTTCCTGTCAGCTCCTGTCGGCCTCCTCCTGCTCCCATGATGCACCTGGGTGTGTGGGCAGTGAGTTCAGAGCAGAGGTGCATTGTGGGTCAGGTCACAGGTCATGTGGTTTGTTTCCTGTTCCTGCAGCTGCAGTGGAGCTGCTCGCTGTGTGGGAGCATCTATGTACAGGTGATCTGCTGGTTCTACTGGGTTCACTGGTTCTACTGGGCTCACTAGTTCTACTGGGACTCCATGAATCAAATCAGTTTTATTGATCAAAATCTGAGTGACCCTGCTTCAGTGGGCTTTACAGTCTGTAAAGAGAACCTGTAGCGTGTCCTGCAGGACAAACTTCTTTAGTTCTCACTAACTGGAGGAGCTGCAGGCGTTTTAACTATGTGAGAGTCCTTCCAGAGTGTGGGAGTGTCCTTCCAGAGTGTGGGAGTGTCCTTCCAGAGTGTGGGAGTGTCCTTCCAGAGTGTGGGAGTGTCCTTCCAGAGTGTGGAAGAGTCCTTACAGAGTGTGGGAGAGTCCTTCCAGAGTGTGGGAGAGTCCTTCCAGAGTGTGGGAGAGTCCTTCCAGAGTGTGGGAGTGTCCTTCCAGAGTGTGGGAGTGTCCTTCCAGAGTGTGGGAGAGTCCTTCCAGAGTGTGGGAGAGTCCTTCCAGAGTGTGGGAGTGTCCTTCCAGAGTGTGGGAGAGTCCTTCCAGAGTGTGGGAGTGTCCTTCCAGAGTGTGGGAGAGTCCTTCCAGAGTGTGGGAGAGTCCTTCCAGAGTGTGGGAGTGTCCTTCCAGAGTGTGGGAGAGTCCTTACAGAGTTGTAAAGGACACATGTGAGCTCTGAGTTTCAGAGTCGCTGGGGCCACTTGTGGGTCGTTGGTCCAACCGGCCTTCATGTGGGTTTCTGAGTCCAGGTGAGTCCAGGTGTGGATGGTTGTTAAGCTGCCTGAGGAGAGAACTCAGTACAACATTGTAGGTGGGTGATAAGTGATGTCTTAGTCCACCTCCTCTGTTCAAAGACAGTTGCACAGTTTGACGTAGATGGATTCTGTTACTCCTCTTTCAAACCATCTGTCTTCTCTGGACAACATGTTCACGCTGTTGTCCTCTGTAGGGACCCTCCCACTCAGGGTTTAAAAGCCTGCAGCTCCTCCAGGTAGTGAGAACTGAAGAAGCCAGTTTCCTTCAGTACAGCAGTTCACATGCCCTCCATCTGAACGCTTCACCAGGAACTGTTGTTTGTTTGTTTACATTTTATCTGTTCTGTCTCTCTGTCTGTCTCACCTGTCTCTCTGTCTGTCTCACCTGTCTCTCTCTCTCTCAGTCTTGCTGCAGTCCTCAGTGTCGTTCGACCTCGTCGGTGTTTCAGTCCAAAGCAAAGTAAGACTCTTGTTGTCTTGAGTTCAGACTCAGTGAAGAAATGCCTTAAAGATGTACGATTAACATCTGTTTTACATCAAGTATAAGACAGGGAATGATGTCACACACATGGTGTGTGTGTGTGTGTGTGTGTGTGTGTGTGTGTGTGTGTGTGTGTGTGTGTGTTGATCAGACTGGTGATTGATGACGGGACAGGTGAGGCTCACGTCTGGGTCTCAGGTGCTCTGGTCCGTCCTCTGCTGGGTTTGGCTGATTCTCAATGGGAGGGACTTCAGAGAGCGCTCAGGGTCAGAGGTCACATCACAGTGTACCCCCGGGGGCGGAGCCTGGTCAGTACCACTTCCTGTTTCACATCTCAGCAGCTGTCTGTGAACCAATCAGAGTGATGTGACATTTACCTGTCTCTCAGGTGTTTGTGTTTACCCGTCTGTCTCTCTGTCGGGTGTGTGCGTTTACCTGTCTGTCTCTCTCTCAGGTGTGTGTGTTTACCTGTCTGTCTCTCTCTCAGGTGTGTGTGTTTACCTGCCTGTCTCTCTCTCAGGTGTTTGTGTTTACCTGTATGTATCTCTGTCGGGTGTGTGTGTGTTTACCTGCCTATCTGTCTCTCAGGTGTGTGTCTTTACCTGTCTGTCTCTCTCTCTCTCTCTCTCTCTCAGGTGTGTGTGTTTACCTGTCTGTCTCTCTCAGGTGTGTGTTTACCTGTCTGTCTCTCTCTCAGGTGTGTCCCTCTGACGACCCTCTGGTCCACTTCCTGTGGTGTGTGTGTTTACCTGTCTGTCTCTCTCAGATGTGTGTGTTTACCTGTCTGTCTCTCTCTCAGGTGTGTCCCTCTGACGACCCTCTGGTCCACTTCCTGTGGTGTGTGTGTTTACCTGTCTGTCTCTCTCAGGTGTGTCCCTCTGACGACCCTCTGGTCCACTTCCTGTGGTGTGTGTGTTTACCTGTCTGTCTCTCTCTCAGGTGTGTCCCTCTGACGACCCTCTGGCCCACTTCCTGTGGTGTGTGTGTTTACCTGTCTGTCTCTCTCAGGTGTGTCCCTCTGACGACCCTCTGGCCCACTTCCTGTGGTGTGTGTGTTTACCTGTCTGTCTCTCTCAGATGTGTGTGTTTACCTGTCTGTCTCTCTCAGGTGTGTCCCTCTGACGACCCTCTGGTCCACTTCCTGTGGTGTGTGTGTTTACCTGTCTGTCTCTCTCTCAGATGTGTGTGTTTACCTGTCTGTCTCTCTCTCAGGTGTGTCCCTCTGACGACCCTCTGGTCCACTTCCTGTGGTGTGTGTGTTTACCTGTCTGTCTCTCTCAGGTGTGTCCCTCTGACGACCCTCTGGTCCACTTCCTGTGGTGTGTGTGTTTACCTGTCTGTCTCTCTCAGGTGTGTCCCTCTGACGACCCTCTGGCCCACTTCCTGTGGTGTGTGTGTTTACCTGTCTGTCTCTCTCAGATGTGTGTGTTTACCTGTCTGTCTCTCTCAGGTGTGTGTGTTTACCTGTCTGTCTCTCTCAGGTGTGTCCCTCTGACGACCCTCTGGTCCACTTCCTGTGGTGTGTGTGTTTACCTGTCTGTCTCTCTCTCAGGTGTGTCCCTCTGACGACCCTCTGGTCCACTTCCTGTGGTGTGTGTGTTTACCTGTCTGTCTCTCTCTCAGGTGTGTCCCTCTGACGACCCTCTGGTCCACTTCCTGTGGTGTGTGTGCAGCAGTGAGGCTGTGTGTCGTCAGCTCTCTCTCACCTGCAGGAAACAAACCAATCACAGATCAGAAGGTGGGTGCAGGTGTGGTGCTGAGTGGCAGCAGGTGTAGGAGGAGCCCAGAGAGCTTTGTGTCATGTGACTATATCAGGTGTGACATGATTGATCATTGATCAGGTGAGCGGTGTTAATCGACCAGGTGAGCTCTCTTCTGTTCTTTGTTTCAGAGATGAAGAGGTTCAGTCGAGGAGACCGAGACTTCATGACCAGGATGACTCGTCCTCTGCAGCTCACCTGTCTGCACCTCCACACTGACTGAGCTCACCTGTACACACAGGAAGAGGCGGGGCCAGCTCACCTGCAGTTAGTCTGAGTGTGTTCAGTGTGACAGAAACTGACTTTGTTCCTTTGAGTTAAATGATTATTAAATATTAAAGTTGTTGATTTCACATAGCTCTACCTGTTCCTGTACCTCTATCCTCTTCGCATTGTGAGGAAGACAGAGGTACAGTAACGTCAATGAATGACATTAAGAGTTTAATGATCGAAGTTACCGTTGTTGGAGCAGAGTGTTAGCTTGCTAGCTTACTTCGGACGACAGCAGCATTGTTTAATAATTAATAAATAGCTGAGTCGACGTAAGTTAATGTGACTCCACCTTAAATTCACCAGGGACATTTGGAAAGTTAACGTGAGGCCTGTTCAGGTGTTATTTTAACCTGTCGGCTGTGTTTTCCTGCTTATATGTCCGGTAAAGTGCTATTAGTGTTCCATCCCCTTTGTAAGTAAGAGGGTCGTTGTAAGCCTTTGGTTTATTGGTTTACCAGTGATATTGAAAACAATACAATGAGCGGACTATTAATTAATGACATCAGTGACCACCTACCAGTGTTTACAGTTTATAACAGCAACTACCAGAGAAATCAGCCAGAGGAGAAACTGAAATACAGACGTGTGAGGACAGAGGAAGCTATGAGTACATTTAAGAATGATTTACTGGCACAAAATTGGGAAAAGGTATATAATGAAAGTGATATTGATAGTGCATATGAAACCTTTTTAAGAATATTCACATCATTATATGATAAAAACTGTCCAAAAAAACGATACTACAGAAAACAAAAATACAAAGATCGACTATGGTTCACGAAGGGATTACAAAATGCCTGTAAAGAGAAAAATACACTATATAGAGAATTCATAAAACAAAGGACTAAAGAGGCAGAAAAGACATATAAAAACAAGTTAACCAATACTATAAGGGTATGTAGGAAAGAATACTATAGTAAAATATTATATTATAACAAAAGCAATATTAAAGGTATATGGGACATATTAAATAGTATTATTAAAAATAGCGCTAAACAACAGAGCTACCCTCAATATTTTATTGATAATAATATTAAAAAGGACAATATGGACGATGTGGTCAACAGCTTTAATCATTTTTTTTGTAAATGTTGGACCAAACCTGGTAAAAACAATTCCAGATCCGTTGTTATCTGAGGATTGGAATGATAACCTTATAGTGAGAAATCCCAGTTCAATGTTCCTCACAGCAGTGGAAGAAAAAGAAATAATAGATATGGTGAATAAATGTAAACACGCAACACGCGACGGCCCGTAACCTGCACGCGACTGAAGAGGCCAGGTAAACAACATGGCGCTTGAATCGGTAAAAACGTAACATGAACTACATTCCACACAGCTGGATTAGGCAAACAGAGACACTGGGCTCAGATGAAGAGTAGCTACACCCCAACAACTGCTTCTATGAGCACGGGTAGACGAGGGAGACGTGGATGAGGTGTGTCAGGCCGGGGCTGTGGACGCCGGGGCAGACAGCGTCATGTTGGCCAAACACCCGATGACCTCGGTGCAGACGGAGCAAACTTTGGCACGGGACCGCAGCCTCATCTTTGATGTCCTCAGCCGGTCAGCCCCTGCTGCTCCTCCAACAGCACCTCCTGTCCAGCTCCAGCCCTCATGGTGCATCTGCAAGAGATGCAGGGAGATGCCCACGGTTGGGGTTCATCCCCAGGAGGGTGTAGCTGCTGTTACCCTTGTAAACTGTAAATAGTTTGAGTGTTGTGCAATACTGTACATATATTTTTCTTTTTTATATTGTTCAAAATGTACATTTCAAAATATTTGTGATTTCATTATTTATTTAATAAAGTTTCTTTCTAAAGTGATTTGTTTCTAATTGCATGAATGTCAAAACAAACATAGCACTTTACCCTATTTTATTGAAATACCCTTCGGACTAGTTTAAAAAACTTTTAAAAAACTAACCTTCAGTATAAGAAATTGGAATCACTGGGTCTAGGCATGCATGTCTCAAAAGCAATATGCTAATCAAAATCAAGTAATAACTCCACAAATATTGTCAAGCTTTATTTTTCAGACAAACACACATGGTAAGTGATGGATGCAGGATGACCGATGATGTCTTCTTCACTTTGGACATGAATTTTTTCTGGCACTGGTGGTGGTTTGATTGACTCTGGGTCTACAGTGTCATGCACAGTGTCCTCCATGCTGATGGACTGAAGAGCATCCAGGCACATTCTGCTTTTAATGGCACCACCAGTCCTGTATGAAGAGACAAAGCAATGAGAAAAGAAAATAATGTTCATGAAACAGAACTTTTGGTTAAGAACTTGCCGAAGGCATAAAGGTGGAATGTAATCTTCATCATCACTGTCATCATCGTCACTATCCTCCTCTATGGTTTCCTAACCCTAACCCTCTGAAGTTGAAACATCTCCTGTGTCCTCGCTCGGAGACCACGTCCTGTCCTCTGCCCAGCCAATACTATGTAGAAGACAATAAATGTTAATCACTGACACTCAACAAATCAAATCTCACATAAAATGTATGCCTAACACTTACACAGAGTTTTGTATATGATTGAAGTCATTTTCATCAATGTCATCATGAATATCCAGCGATGACATACTAAAAACAAAAGATAGAAAAATACAAATTTTGAAGCCATCCGACATTTGGCTGGTGTTGATGTTGTAGCCAAAGAACTTGCCTGATATCTGTATGAAAACAGTATATAGTTTTTCAGGCAGTCAGTCAGAAATTATAAACAAATAAATCTAACTCAGGTAATCTCCTAACACGTCAGCTGAGGGTTAACATTATTATAAGTTTACAAAGAGCAGGCTTAGAGACTGTGTTTGAATCATCTGCACCCAGAATGAGATCCAGAGAGCCGCAGTGATTTTCAGTGGAAGATTTTGCAATTTAACATTATGAAAACGGCCAAGTTGCCGAGGCTAGACATTACGTTACTGTTGTGAATAGTCAACATTGCTGGCCAACAAACGAGCAGAAATAAATCATGTCGACATGAAAAGTAATCTGTCAGCAACATGTATTCAGTAAAAACCCAGCACAAACTGATTTCAGTAAGTTACTTCAATGTTTTTTTTTGTAACAGAAACTGTCGTGAATATTGCTAAATGGCCAGTAAAACACGTATGCCAACATTTAGCTGTGAGAGCACAGACACGTTCCACATAATTATGAGGACAAAAACAAAACGATGAGACTGCCAGGTCACTTCATAAAGATATTTTCTGCTACTTTCTAATGAAACAACGCCAACCAGTAACGTTAGCCCTAGCATCGGAAACAAGCTAACGTTAGCCCTAGCGTCGGAAACAAGCTAACGTTAGCCCTAGCGTCGGAAACAAGCTAGCGTTAGCCCTAGCGTCGGAAACAAGCTAACGTTAGCCCTAGCGTCGGAAACAAGCTAACGTTAGCCCTAGCGTCGGAAACAAGCTAACGTTAGCCCTAGCGTCGGAAACAAGCTAACGTTAGCCCTGAGCGTCGGAAACAAGCTAACGTCAGCCCTAGCGTCGGAAACAAGCTAACGTTAGCCCTAGCATCGGAAACAAGCTAACGTTAGCCCTAGCGTCGGAAACAAGCTAACGTTAGCCCTAGCGTCGGAAACAAGCTAACGTTAGCCCTAGCGTCGGAAACAAGCTAACGTTAGCCCTAGCGTCGGAAACAAGCTAACGTTAGCCCGACCGCAACATCACAGTAACATCACCTGCACTACGGAGTACTAGTGTAGCACTTACAATTAGCTTTTTAGCCCCGCCGAATATCAAATCAAACATTATGTAAGTCTAGCAGGGGTAATTACCTGTCAAGCAGAAAAGTCGCCAGCTCTGCGTCGGTTTTGAATCCTTCCAGATCACGGAGGTCCCTCCACCGCTGAAAAGCCACTCCGATGCAGACTCTGGTTTCATCCCGGGCTCCGTCTAATTCTTTCTTTTGTGCTTTTTTTCTTCTGGCTTCCTCTTTTTACTCGTCTTTACCGTGTATGCTGTTGTTGGTAACGGAGGTATCGGTAGTTTTCTCCTCGCCGATGGTTGTTGCTGCGCCATTACTTTCTCTAAGCTCCTGAAGCCGCTCTCGCAGACATGAGCTTGACCGAGCGCGAGCATGAGCTGAGGAGGAAGGGGGAGGGAGCTGTCCGCAGCGCGTGCGTGAGCAGTGATTGACAGCTGTCAGACACTCCATCAGACACCAGCCGGGCTCTGATTGGTTCTTTCTGGTCGGTCGCGGTGGAGTCGGGCAAATTGCAGTAGCAGCAGAAGGCGGGACTGAATGAGCTTGTTTTTTGTTTTTTTTTTCAGATTACTAGTTTCATGGAATACTGTCCTTACATAGTTACTTTTATAAGAGTTACCAACTGCACCTTTAATCATAACATATTAATCAATAAACGTGAACGGTACGGGATCAGGGGGTTAGTGTTGCACTGGGTGAGAAGTTATTTAAGTAACAGAAAACAATTTGTGAAGTTGGGGGAACATTCATTTATACTTTACATAAATGACATATGCAGAGTTTCAAAAACATTGAAATTAGTATTATTTGCCGATGACACTAGTATTGTTTGTTCTGGGGGGATTTAAAGGATCTACTGGGGAGGATCACCACTGAAATGTGCAAACTGAAAATGTGGTTTGACAGAAACAAATTATCATTAAACTTAAGTAAAACCAAATTCATGTTATTTGGCAATTGCCATAAGAATACAAAAGTTCAGTTACAAATAGATGGGGTGGACGCTGACGGAGTATATGAACACAAGTTTCTTGGGGTAACAATTGATGATAAAGTAAACTGGAAGTCTCATATAAAACATGTACAAAGCAAACTGTCAAGAAGCATTTCAGTTCTGAGCAAAGCAAAACACATTCTGGACCACAAATCCCTCCACATTCTCTACTGTTCACTGAGTTTACCATATTTACAATACTGTGCAGAGGTTTGGGGTAATACTTATAAATGTACAATACAATCTCTATCAATACTGCAGAAACGAGCCATAAGAATAATTCATAATACGGGTTATAGAGACCACACAAATTCACTATTCTTAAAATCACAAGCTTTAAAATTCACTGACCTGGTTCATTTCCAAACAGCACAAATCATGTTCAAAGCAATAAACAATCTACTTCCTGGAAATATTCAAAAATAGTTTTTTTTTTTACAGAGTTTGGGGTTTTAATCTGAGGGGTGAGTTCAACTTAAAACATCAGCGGGCACGTACAACATTAAAAAGTCCTTCAGTTTGTGGAGTGAGGCTGTGGAACAGACTGTGGAGCTCAAGCAACGTACGAGCATGATCCAGTTTAAAGAGCGGTACAAACACATGGTTTTCACCAGGCACAGGGAGGAAGAAGGGCTTTAACAATCAGGTGTTTTCATAAATGATAAATGATTTATGTATTTGTTTATTAATCTATTTATTTTCTATTTGTTTGTAAATATGTATGTTTAGGGAGAAAGACTGTTCATTGAGTTGTGGAGAAGTGGAAGGTTTAAATAAGCCTCGGCTTCATCCTACTGCTTTTCAGACATGTTGGGTTCACATTATTGATTTTGTTTTGACTATTGCTATTGTTGTTTTCAACAGTGTCATTGGATTTTTTTGTTTTTTAGTTTACTTTGTTGTGTTACTGGCACATGTTTGAAATAAAAAAGCTAAACTAAACTATTGTGTCACAGTTTATGTTTGTTAAAGTTAACGTCAGTGTTAAAGTGCAGTTAAAGTATATTACTGCTAATACTCTATACCTTAGCTTTTACATATACATATACATATACGTGTATATATATATATATATATATATATATATATATATATATATATATATATATATATATATATATATATATAGGCTGTCAGGTGCTCTCTCAGTCTCCTGCAGTGGGTCCTAAAATATGCAAATGAGGGCAAAATCTCAATAATTATATTAGAATATCAAATCTAACGAAATAAACAGTGGTTTTCAGCGGCCAAAACAATCGTCAATATATTCAGCAGTGTGTTGGCAATGATGTGGTTCCGTTTATATTCAGTTTAAGACAAGAGAGTAAATTATGTTAACTTAGCCAACAGACAGAGAGCATCACAACACATCTCACCTGCGGAAAAGCTTCCCAAGTTTTGCCGGGCAGGTAGAGCTACGTCACTATTAGATTGTTGTGTACCATTATATATATATATATATATGTATATATATATATATATATATATATATATATATATATATATATACATATATATACACACACACACACACACACACACACACACACACACATATCATATCATATATATTCCGGTAGGTGTGTGTGTACATCTGCAGGCTGTGACATCATGTTGTAATGATGAAGCAGAACCAGCAGGGGGCGTCTGCGCTCCTTCTCTGTGCTGCTGGTCTTCATCAACACTCTGCTGCCTGGCAACAGATGAGCAGCTGGCCTCTGATTGGCTGAGCTGACTGTAAATAAACTGATGACTCAGTTTATTCACGTTATTGAGACAGTTTCATATCAGAGATTCTCTCAAACCTTCAGATCTTCACACACTTTATAAATTATTATCACAGAACTGTGATTTCTTCTTGTTTCTGGATTTTTGTTTTTCTTTGAATACATTAAGATCATTTTAATAACTGCTGAAAGACTTTAAAGATGTTTTAATCTTTGCAGCATCATAATTAAATGAATCCTCTGTTGTAATGTGAGAAAGTCATTAAAACGTGTCTGAACTGAAACACTTACAGTTTAACAGCTCATATTAGAGTTATATATTACAGTTATAT
>CM077806.1:229777-386346 GCA_039737535.1 Lagodon rhomboides
TCCCCTCCCTCGTATCCTCACCTTAACCTCTCTCCCCCCACGCCTAACCACAACCCTCTCCTCCATGCCGAAAACCCCCCTTCCCACACTGAGACCTAACCTCTCCCCCTCCTCTTGCCCCAACCCATCTTCCCGCTACCTAATCACATCCCCTCTCCTCCCCTTCTATTCTACTGAATACTATTCATTCCTTCTTTTATTATCTTATCCCCCCCCCCCCCTTTCTTTGCTCTTTCTTTTTATTGATTTATCTCAATTATTTTTTTAAAAAAAAATTTTAAGGGATACTTTTATATATTTATAGGGGTTCACAATTTAAATGAAGACAAAGGCAGAATAACAAATACAAGAATAACAGGGACCAGTGCATGATGCCCCCAGCCACTGGGTGGCATCATTTCAACCCTCGCCTAACCACATTCGACCCTAAGATATAACCCCATATGAATTTGACACACAACCTAACCAAATTTTATCCCTACAGCTCTCTTCTCTCTCCTTTTCTTCTCTCTTTCTCTCTCTCTCTCTCTCTCTCTCTCTCTCTCTCTCTCTCTCTCTCTCTCTCTGGAGGGGATGGGGCCTGTCGTTTCTGAGGGCCTGGATGGAGTGAGCTTGGGCCACATCACCCCTTTTGGGAAGGTGTGGCCCCAAAATCCTCACTATCCTAACCGAGCCGGTGCCCCCAGTAGCACTCCCCTGCCGCCTGCCACGTCCTCTCCTCTTCTCTCTTTCTCTCTCCCCTTTGATTCAGGTCTCCGTCATATGGGCATCCTCTATTGTGTTGGACATGAAAAGATTACACCAACATATCTACCTGCTTATGAATTCAAAAACAAAAAAATGTTTTTGTCTGGATTAAAAACAGATTAAGGAATTGTCTTTATGTGCTCATTGATTGCTTTCTATGGAATGTCAAAATGTCTATGTATGACTCAGGGGTTTATTGACGTGTATATTTCTCAGGATGACATTTGTTTTGCTTTCTGGTATTGAAAACCAATCTGAATTCTGTTACAAGGTCTTCCTGTTTTCTATGGAATGTCAAAAAGTCTATGTATGACTCAGGGGTTTATTGACGTGTATATATTCTCTGGATGATTTATTGTTTTGCTTTCTTGTATTGAAAACCAATCTGAATTCTGTTACAAGGTTTTCCTGTTTTCTATGGAATGTCAAAATGTCTATTATGACTCATGAATTTATTGACGTGTATATATTTCTCTGGATGATTTATTGTTTTGCTTTCTGGTATTGAAAACCAATCTGAATTCTGTTACAAGGTTTTCCTGTTATCTCTCAGGTTCAGGGATTGTTGTTGTAATCGTGAATGCTATTGGATCATATCTAATCTTTGATCACCATTCAAGGTTGTATTGGATATACTGTATGAGTTGTTGATGATAGGATTTAGTTCATATTTTCATAAGACTGATGATTCTATTCATATTGTGTGTATGTTGATGCTTAGCACTTTAATTACCTGGTATTTTCCGGTATTTTCTAAAAAAAAAAAACATTGCCCTGTTCCCCACATGCCCTGAATTCAGTTTAAATATTTCTGTCATACTAAATATTTTTTTTCCCTACTGAGTCTGGCTTTTAGAATCCTCCTTTGACACTGATACTTAGGAAAATTTATAATTACATGTTGACCTGTTTCTTGATATTTACACTGTTTACACATACCAGTTTCGTGTTTCGAAACTATTTTCATCATACTGTTTAGTCCAGTGTGCCAAAATCTCATTCTTCATATTATATTGTCCTCTTTTTTCCTTATACTATTTTCTCTCATCCTTCCTACCTCCCTTTGGATACTGTAGAACATTCTACTTTTATTTTCCTTGTTGCAACCCTACTGCCACTTCTTTTTAATTTCTACTTTGATTATGCTTTTAACCTCTGCCTTAATATAATTAACTGTCATATTTTCTTTTGCAGATTTGTCTGCCATTTCATTCCCGTCAACATGTATATGGGCTGGAATCCAAGTGAATTTTACATTTATTCCTGCTTTGGTAATTCTGTACACTGAGCAACAGAATATCTTGTCTCGTTTCTGATTGCATGTTTTTAAGACTGATTAATACACTGCTTGAATCTGAACCTATTAATACTTTGTTTGGTTATTGTTTTCTACCCACTCAAGTGCTAAAAGAATAGTGACCATCTCTCCTGTAAATACTGATAGTTTGTTACTGATTCTTTTATTTGACATAACATTCATATCTGCGATGGTGAACAGAACTCCTACTCTATTGTTAGTTGTCTCTGATGCATCAGTATATACTTTAGTAAACGTTGAATAATGTTTCTCTATACATCTGTTTTCTCTCTGGGTCAAATCTCACCTCCCCCTTTCAGATCCCGACTCACCTTTCTCAGCCTCATCCTACTCATTCTTCTCCTCCCCCTCCCCCCAGTAGACAGGCCGCATAGAGGAGGGTCGAGAAACGTATAGAAAGTCCACCACCATCATCATTGTCTTCTGACATGGGCTTTGTTGAGCCACACTAAGAAGAGCTACCTACTGGGGAGAGAGGTAGAAGAAATAGGGTAACCTAATTGGGACTCTATTTCTTCTACCTCTCTCCCCAGTAGGTAGCTCCCCACAGTTAACAGGAGTGAGGGAGAAATCTAGCCTTCAACTACAGCTAGACACACCAATAAAACCAGGAGCAAAATTGTAAAAATACATCCACTATACTCACCCAACGTCACAGTCTTAGATGATGGTGCCGCTATCTCTGTAGTTTCTGATCTCCCTGTTACCTCCACAGGGTGTGTGGCGGGACAGGGGCCTGGGTTGGAACCCGCACTGGGGCAAACACTGGGCGCACAGATGCTACAACAGGTGGCTTTGGATGAAATGATAAGTCAGAGGTATTATAAGGCACAACAATGATGACCTCCTGGTGAACACCACCTACTCTGACTCCACCACTAAAAACATCTGTGTCAAGCCCAGTCCTCAGACCTCCCCGGTCTCTGCACACACCCACGGTGAGCTGCTAGCTGCAGAAGGGAGGCAAAAAAATGACATGCAGCAATCTGCTAACCTTTCACTCCACCTACCACAGGGCCCGACAAGATAAAGAGCTGGATAAATGGCACCTCCGGGGCACAAAGCCTATTAAGTCTTCAGGGGCATCAGATCTACAGGTCAACAGGCCTGTGAGACATGGACGGGAACCAGCACAGAAGACAGGAAAGGTTGTGGAACAAAATATTGAGGACCAAGGTGCCTTTAGGCCTGAAAAGAGCCTACATTAAAGAGAGAGAACTATTTTGTTATGATCATGATGTTACCTATTTAGAGTTGCAATGAAATCTTTGTTTGGCCAATGTGTATATTTGTGTGTTTGCCTTTATCACATTTATATTTACATTAAGGGCATTTAGCAGACGCTTTTTTCCAAAGCGACTTACAATATGTACATTTTTCACAAGAAAGAAACCACAACATATCACTGTCGATAGAGTAAAAAAGATAAAATAGACAACAATTTTTAAGCCATCATCTGAGGATTGTAGCTGCTATTTATCGAGGATACCTTAAGTGCATAAGTGCTATGATTTCATTGCTAAGTATAAGAACATATGTGCATCACGTGCTTTGTTTCACCACAAAAAACATAAAAAATAAAAATATAAATAAATAACAATTGGTTAATACTCACCTGCCCTCAACACCAGGGCTGGACTGGACAGGATGTGTTGCCCAGTGTTACGACCCGAAAAGGCAAGAAATGGTCTAGGGGAAACTAAGGGGAGTAACAATTGAAAACTAAGACCAAAAATAAGGAAAAACAAACCAAGAGCCGTCTGCACTTGCAGGGATTTATTGGTTACACCAAGCTACCAAAAAAAGATGCAAAGATGCAAGTAGTTCTCGATCACTTCAGAGGTCACACATGACAAAACAACCCACTGGCTGCTGGAGGGCCCACACACACCGTCTCACTGGGTTGAGCAAATGGGCGCAGTTTAAATACCAGCTGATGCCCAATCAGCTAATCAGCGGCTCATCTAATCAGCTGGTTGAGGGGGGAGGGAGAAAAGGGGCAGCACCTGAAAGAAAGGGAAAGAAAAACACAAGCCACACACACACACAGACAGCACAGACCAAGGCCCGTAACACCCAGCTTCAGCCAGCAGGAGTCATCCTTTCACCACAATTGAGTTTCTTCACCTCACATCCTGCTGTCCAAATGCCTCATAGGCTGGTCTGCAGGCCTAAAAAAAAAGAAAAAATTATATAATTAAATGTGATGAGACAATGTTCATGTATGAAATCCTTTTTTTTCTGTTCTATAGGCCTTTCACTACACAGCTACACTCATGCACAACCTGAGAAGTCTATTGTACTATGGGGAATGTGGGTACCTGCAACCTTATGCAGGCATCTGTGTACACTGGACCCACACTTGTGCCAATTTAAAAACCAGCCTCTCTCACCTATAACCAACTTCAACCAAGAACCACACAGGCTGGCTGGTCTCCCGCACATGGTTTGCTCCCCACCATCAGCACCACCTGCCGGGCCACAAAAAGTACCAGTTAGTAGAGGGGAGACTCAGGGGGCCATAACACGTCAAGGCAACCCTGAAACATCCTATCAACCCTCTGTATATGACTAACCATTTCTTCTGTTCTCTTTTCCTCTCCCTCCAATAGGTGGAGTTGTATCTCCTCTTATCTATCCACATCCTCTTTATCCCTTTATCTAGGAATCAGAAGACCACTGGATCATCAAATCACCAAGATGAATAACAGATAGGGTGGGACAGGGCCAATGGTGGGGATAGAATCCCCTCCACCATTACAAACACATTCTGCTCCCAGAAGTGCAAACTCGCATTTGGCAGCACCTGCTGGACAGGTCAGGAAAATACACCTTCCACTGCCACTCTCCCCCATTGTTGTTATTCAGAGAGGTAAAGCACCCATTGTGACCCCCTCTCTTCCCCAGGTTCATTCTCATCTCCTCCCCTCAGGTCAGGACTACCCTCCTCAACCTCCTCCTCCTTCTGATAGAGATTTTGTTGAGCCACCATTAAATTAGCATGGGGGTAGAAAAGATAAAGGTCAGAATAGGACATCTACAACAGATAGAGTTTATGGGAATAAAAGAGAAATTAGCCACAGCGCAAAATCACAACTCAGCACAAAAATCACAAATAGATCAGCTTTACAAACCAACTTTGTCCATCACGTCCCCATGATCACTTACTCAGATTCCCTTCCAGAAGAGCAGCAAGAAAATCTTGCTATCATAAATGAGTTTATAGCTAACCATCTCCACTATCTGGAGACAGGCCGAGAAACAAATTCCAAACGGAAAGAGATAACATCCACTGGACGCAATCAATGGCCCTCGAGATATTCCAAAACTGGTGCTCAGAGCTAGAAATTGAGTGATAGGGGGCTGTAAGGACTCCAGTCACTTTCAAAATTCACCCTGAAAAAATAAAACACTGCATATTTCATAATCAGTCACCCTGTAATTGGCCACATATAGGTGAAACAAACCAAACCTATGACAACACATATGCAGTATTTGGAAAGGCAAACTGACCACCCACCTGCTATTACCACTGCTAAACTCATCCCATTCATTGCTTCTCCATCACAAGGCTTCAGACACGTGCGACATGGACGGGGGACGAACACGGGAGACAAGAGAGGTTGTCAATCAGGAAACTGAGGAACAAGGTGCTTTTAGCCCTCTGCATAGCCAGACTTAAAGGGAGAAAATGATCAATGTTATGATCATGTTGCCTGAATAGAGCTGCAATAACGTTTAATTTGACAAATGTGTATGCTTGTGTGCTGCCTTTTTTATTGTGCATTGGTTTACAACAACAAAAACAACCTCAAACCTGTTCTGAGGAAGGGTTTGGAATAGCCTCTGTTCCTGAGGGTCTTGAAGAGGGTATGTGTAGTTGTTTGAAAGTCTGAGAATTTTGATAAGATACAGTGAAAACAAATAATAATTTGATTTGATTATGCCTTTGAATGTGTGTTTGGGATGGTAGCTGTTTTTGTGAAGGAGGACTTGTGTGTCAGTGGCCTTAAAATACACACACCACACAGACGCACTAAAATGTGTCTGTGTGTGGTGTTTAATGGGTCAAAATAAACTGTCGTGTCAAGGAACTGGACCTGGTGTGGATCTATGGTGTATCTGACTAGGATGGATGGATGGTGGCTGTTAAGTGTGTCTATGAAGTTCTGGAAAAGGGTGATGTCATGTGGCCAGGCTTCTATTATGTTGTCTGAAAAGCTGAGGTAGAATGACAGTTTGTGTGTGCATTTGGCCAGCGCTTCTCGCTAACACTCGCTGATGTAGATATTGGCGTAAGATGACATGGAAGCTATTGGAAAAAAAGCAATGGTCCTAAAAAAATGTTTTGCTACATAAATACATAATACCTTAGCAATCAAAATAGGTGTGCTAAATAAAATCCGTTTAGTATTATTTTTTTATCATCATAATTTTCACTAATATCATCAGGTCAGCATGAAGAAACACTGTTCTTGTGTAAACAAAAAATAGTGTAAATTATTGATGGTCCCCAAGTTAGCCTATAGCACAGCGCAAGGTTCTGGGAGGCGAGCAAACCATCCTCCTGCTAATAAAATGACTATTAAAATACATTTGTAACTAAGTAAATCCTATTGGGTTTTGTGTAGTAAAAAGTAATTCCCTCCACACTGGAATGGACTGGAGTACTGTAGAAGTAGAAAACAGCATAACATGGAAGTAATCAAGAATTGTAGTCCAACTGATGTACACTTCAGTGTCTCACTGACTACTTATTGGATACAGTGTAATCTGCTGGAGCAGCAGCATCGCGGCAGCAGGTAGGAAGAGACTTGATAAACTTATCAAGAAGGCCAGCTCCATCCCTGGATGCCCTTTTGACCCAGTGCAAGTGGTGGGAGCGAGCAGGATGGTGGAGAAGCTGTCACATCTGTTGGCTTAGGAGTGCAACCCCCTGTAGGTCACTATCGCAGCACTGGGTGTGATGACACAAGAAGCTAGTTATTAAGTGACAACTAAAGGAAACATTTACTGTCTATAAAGAGTATATGAGGATTATTTTAACTGTAAAGTTAGCATTGTGGCAACACTGCCTTAACCGGTCAACCACTCCACCTAACTGTGCTATATCTTCTGCTGTTCAAAGTGTGTTCATGACTAAATACACTCTGTCCAATGGGTGTCACTGTAAGGTCGCATTTTTTATTCGGGGCCTTGAACACAACACTTTACTTGAATGCCTAATGAAATATGCCTGTAAGTTTTTGCTGATTTACTTTATATTTGGCTCAAATTAAGCTGTTTTTATAAAGATAAAGGTCAAGAAAACAGAGGTTTTTTGCTAGGCTAATTAGATTCTCAATTGACAGGTGCGTCAGTCAAAATGGCGGCCTTTCTGAAGGTAAACAGGACTGAACGGCTTTCAAATCGACACATTTTCACCAACTGAGGTCACAATTACTCTTGAAAAATGAAGATATGTTACTATAGTCTGTGTGGGTGAGTTTAAATGTGAAAAATACAAGCTACATTTAAAATGAAGCTCAATGAAAAGACTTCATGTCACTGCGTCATGTGTTTGTTTCAGTGTGGTGTTGCTCCTCAACTCACTTCTGTGTCTAACCAGTCCATCACCAACAGGTAAGACCATGTGTTCAGTATGTTAAAGTAGTAGCATGAAGACAGAACAATATATCTGTTTCATAACATTACCCAGGAATGAGTAGGGCCAGTAAACTCCAGGAGGTCCAGACAAGGAGTGTATATTAACTCGGCCTTGCTAATAGCGTTTCTCTTTCAATACTGTGTATTACCTCTCATGTACAGACTTTTATGTGTCTGTTATTAAATATTTTCCCACAGGGGAAATATTGTGCAGTTAGAGAGCTCCTGTTTGAGATTATATACAGGATATAGTGGATTGTGGAATGGATATCAAATACTGTTTGCTGCTGTTATTTTATTGTCTCCCTTTACATTGAACAATAAGAATAGAAGTTCCTCAGAACATTCCCTTTTCTATTACATGCATGTGTAGGACAGGATGGCAAGGCTTATTAAAAAGGCTGTACAACATGACAAATGTAACAAAAATCACACATCACATAATCAAATGTATGGTCTAAGCAATTATTTGTGTCCCACTGTTTTGCATTTCATTAAACCAGTGTATTCACAGATGTAAAACCATAAAAAAAATTTTTATTCCTGACATAATTTTCATGTAACAAGACTATAAAACGTATTATTAAATCCATTGCTGCTCAACCCTCCTGCATGTATTTTTCAGTGCAATGGAGAAGGCCCAGGCTACGCTGAGACGTCTGACTTATCTAATCGCATTTTTATGCATTTCTTTACATAATGCATTCATTTATGAATTAGTTGTGAATTCACGTCATTCTTAATATTCGCAGGAATGTTTCACACAAAATGTATTGAGCGTCACTTCTGGCTCTCCATCAAATGCAGCTTCCTCGGACTGATGTTCCATTTTGCCTTTGAAGGTATGTCTCTTTGTCCTCAATGAGAAAATGTGCACCAGTTCTGCTTTGGTTATCTTCCAGACATGCTTGTTGATGATGTTGTGCTGTTAACCACCAGACCAGTATGGATTCCACTTTCTGTCCAATCAGGAGGCCTCACTCTGTGGTTACACAGTCCTAATCACTGATGTTGGAGAGCTGGTGTTTCGTGCCTCCTTCCTTGCCTGTCACGTCCACAGCAAGGTAGTTTGCTTCCTACAATGTTTTTGCTTTGCCATGTTACAGGATTGCATTCTTAACAACACACCACTTCTGTACATCTCCTTTACAGAGAGGCACAGACTATCACCTGCGTCTTTGGTTTGTGAACCTGCAGGCGGATGGGAAGGTGGCAACCTATCCCCTCCAGCTCCACTGCTCACTCCAGGGTCAGTGGAGCACCAGAGAGATCGTCTGTGAGGAAAACTACATGGAGGTGAGTTATTAACCTGCATAGTTATGTCATCACATCCACATTTATTCTATGTCTGTTGTTTGGACAACTTTTCCACTTTGTTTATTCCTTGAGAACTCACGCACACCAAAGTTCAGATCTTCACTGCAAGGCTATCCAAATTAAAGCAGGTCAACTTTTCTGGACATGTTCTGGGGCTAAAAGAAGATTTGAGTGATTTATGAAGGTATATCAAGCCTTGTCTCTTCTTCTCTAGGTGTCCATCCAGCAGTCACTCCTGCCCAGCACATCCAAAACGGAGAAAAAGGTTAGCAAAGAGCCAGGACATAAAAATTGCTAACAGTTGCTTCTAACTAAATTATGTTTTGCTGTGAGGCTTCTTAAATGATATACGCATCAGTGTGCAATCACTTGATCATCACCTCTGTGACACTGACTAGGGAGCTGATGAGGCAGACATCACTGTGAAGTTCTCAACAGCGGAACAGCCACCAGAGCAAGCAACGGTCTTGTCCCTGACCGAGGCTGCTGCTCTGGGCTACCACATCTCACAGCGTGGCTCACACCTCATTTTCCGCTGTCCCTACTCCTCCCCTCTCTCACAGTCTGTTAAGGTACACAGAGACACTGTTGTTTACTCGAGATTACTGTGCCTACATCATTCAGTTATAAGGTGGATGCTGTGTGTGGGTGTTAATGTGTTTTCCCAGGAAAGAGGAGTGGATTTAGAGATTGTCAGATCTACCATCCTGTACAGACTCCGAAGCAACTTCCTAGCTGTTGACACCACTGTTGCCTGTGCTCAGAGTTAGTATCAGTATAACGTTGTTTGACAAATGTTAAATACCAAAGTGAAATGTCTTTTATTCTTCCCTCTTCTCACCCCCAGATGAGGCAACAGCAGATGGGCCCAACCTGCTGTGGACTGTCCCTTATGTTCTGTCTCCATTAGTCCACGGTCAGTTCAGAGACGGAGGCATGAGGATGGGAGTGAATGGATGGGCTCTGAGTGAGTCTGAAAATGCCAAGAGGGGATTCAAGATTGGCCTGCAGGAGGGAAGAGTGGAGGTCAGGATTCCTTTCGGAGCCCATGATGGACACATTAAGGTATAAAAAAGCAATAGTGCATTAAAAATATAGACAGAAAGAAACAAATCAATTTGACATCTGCAAAAATAGCTGTTTGCTATGTATTTTTTGGAGTTAACATTGGTAACTCCAAAAAATACATAGCAACTTACCAATGTTTTTACCTCTCAAATATGTTGACTGTGATTCCTCCAGAGTGGTGTTTTGAGAGGACAGTACAGTCAGTCTATGTCAATGGATCTATTCTTCATGAGGATGTGGGAGGACGAGCGCTGG
Organism: Lagodon rhomboides; assembly: GCA_039737535.1. Classification (NCBI taxonomy): domain Eukaryota; kingdom Metazoa; phylum Chordata; class Actinopteri; order Spariformes; family Sparidae; genus Lagodon; species Lagodon rhomboides. Next base: position 240,129 of record CM077806.1, read on the forward strand.
CCTCTCACACAGCACCGCTCCTTGAGGCTCCTCAAGACTCCTTTCATCCCACAAGTCCCAGTCTTCACCAACAGTAAGGCTTTCTGAGGCGATGTGCACTAATGTCTTTATGTTAGTAAAGAAAAAAGATGTGCAGTAGGAATGGGGGATTGTTTGGTATCCAGAATAAAGTAATATTTGCATCAATATTGACTTGGGACTTTACACTATGTTATTTTATCATAGTAATGTAAAAATATTGTGTACCATGTGTGAAATTATTCAGATTAGCAGTTGATGGTTTTGTTTTACACATTCGGGGAGTTTTGTCTTGTGTGAAACATAATTTGTTGACAACATTTCATTGCAGTAGACACAGAAAGATGTTGAACTCTTTAGGTTTCCAGTGTGTTGATCATCCTGCCATCATTAATCTCTTTCTCTCTCTCCACAGAAATAGTCCCATCTGAGGGCTTGTTTTCCTTCACTGTAGGCTCTTTTGCAGCTGACGTTTCCCTCCAGAAAGTGACAGTAGATGGTGGTGGAGACCTTTTAACCTGGATCTGGAGCCACCAAACACAGAATGACATAGACCTCAACGTGTCAAGGCTCTCCCACTCCAACGGGAGCCACTCTTATCAGCTTCGTTTCCCATTGTCACACCCAAAAATAATCCCAGAGGTGAGAGTGACTGAGCAGTTTTATCATATGTAAAAATATGTGAAACAACCTGCTGTCTAATCCCAGTTTTTAGGTGGTGGCTATAAGATGTACAGCCTCTCTTTCAGCTTCACTCTAAACATCTTGCCAAGTGGAGAGGTGTTTTATCATCAAGTCACTATAGAGCACAGTGTTGAATTCTCAGGTGAGAGGTCTGAGTTTATTACCATTTATTCAGACCAGATGGTGCAGTTTGAATAAATACACTGATGGTTAGCATATTTAACTAAGGTTAAACTCTTCTCTTAAAGCCTAAATATCAGCCTCACGAACATGTACCCTTAATGTTTTCCTGTGCAGCTCCAAGTTCCCCCAAGCTGGAGGGGAAGTGCACTGACAGCAGCCTGCTGGTGCTGCTGCACCATGGGGCCCAGGCCGAGCTGCAGTGGGAGCTCTTCCTTGCAGACCGAAAGCTGGACTGGGACCTGGTGGAGATGGGTGGGTTTGTGGTGAAGGCAGACGATGACTACTTGTCTGTGGAGATCCCCTCCTACAGCCTTGGGATGCACTATGAGGTAATCAATCAAACTGTTTATACTTGATGTGACTAATTTATTTACTCTTCCTGTCCCTGTGATTTCTTTTTACAATCAATCTAGATCCTGCTGAATTTAACTTAATTTGGTTTTTTTGTTCAGTTACTCAGCTGAAAGCTAATCTCCATCTTAATTAATCTGATACCATCTGTGAGTGCAATTCATGAAATAGGCTCTTAAAGTAAAGGAAGGATTAGAAACACTCGTCCAGCTTCATTTTTTTTAAACCATCTTAATTGAAAGAGGGGATTTGAACATGTCATGGATACTTTGATTAAATAAGACCCAGTTACTTCTTTTCGGTTTCTTCTTCTTCTCTCATGCAGGAGCTGACATTGCAGGGTCTTGTCTCTGGAGTTAAAGTGTCTGTTGTGGATGCAGTGTCTCTGAAAGTGGAGGACACTCTTGTCCATAAATGCACCTTTCCTGCAAGAGAATTATTTGGTACTACCTCAAACTGAATCATTAAAAGTTAAAATATTTGTCTTCGTTTTGAATAACGCAGTGTTTCTCTGACAGTATGTTTGCCAGAAGGAAGGATGGTAGCAGTAGTTGACACCACCCACACCATCCCGCCCACACACCCCAACCGAACCACCTTATTGGACAACAGCTGTGTTCCCATGGAGACGGACAGTGCCAGAGCTCTGTTCAGCTTCAGCCTGGACTCCTGTGGGACGACTGTCACTGTGAGATACTTTAATTATTTTAAAGTCACACCAAATATAATGCTCTCTGGCTTCTTTTCTGATCTCCTCATGTTTCCTCAGGCTGAGGGGGGTTTCCTTGTTTATGAAAACCAGATCAGTTACCATCAAGAGTTTCTACCTGTTGATGATCCTCTCATACACAGAGATTCCCCGTACAGGTGGGACACCTACACATCGAAAACAATCTGTTTTTAAACCAGATGACGGTGTTGATGAAAGTCTTGTCTGCTCTAGGCTGACAATTCAGTGTCGTTACCCAGCAAACGATACGAGAACTTTTGCAATCCATCATCCCTTGAACTCCTCTGTGGACGTTACAGCCATGTCAGTCAAACGCACACGCAGGGAGGCTGCAAACACAGGTGTGTGTTTAAAACCATGACTTCAGTTAATGTTAAAAACCATTTCCATTCTATCCATATTTTGATATATACCTAAACTAAAATGGCTATAGCTTTTGACTATATGCCTAAATGAGGTTGTGTCATCATGAAAAAAAAACTGCAAGTTTCTTCTGAAAGTGTCAGAAACACTACAGAAGCAGAGCAGTGAGTCTTTGAAGTCAGCAGAAATTGAAGTTTTTTCTCCTACTAAAATAAACAAAATAGTATAAATACCAGTCTGTGGCTTTATTGGTAAAAGACAGCTGCCTCATGATTTGATTTGATTTGATTAAGATAACACAATGTGTGACAATTCTACATTGTTTTTTCTCTAATGAAAATATTTGGAGACTCCAAATAGATGCATGGTAACGAAATGACACGTATATTTTCATTTAGATGTATTTCATAAATTGGAGCTAAAATCCCCACAAATTACCACAATTCACATTCCAATGTGCACAATAAATGAAAATATACTTTTAAATTCAGGTTGAGCAGATTTATTGAAACTTGAAATTTACTTTAAATATGCAAATGTGTGATTTGTTGTTTTCCACTCCAATCAGATCAAAGAACAAAGAGTGTGACAATGGAGGGATGGAAAAAACATCTAGGTAGTGCTGCTTTGAAACTTTATTTAAACAGTATTCATCATATAATCATTTTTTTTTCTATTTTATTTAACCCTACATAATCTAGGATTATCTCTACTCTGACTCTAATTATATCCTGACATTTCATCATTCATCATTACAACTGTTGTATGTTGTCTGTATATTTGACCATTATGTCTGTGTCAGTGTTTTCTTTTTGTTGTCTTTTATTACACTACATTTTCAACAATAAAATAAAACAAAAAACAAAACAATGCCATATTAGCATTGTCAACACCACGCTAAATGCTCTACATAAATAACTCCTCCCAAATCTAAATCTATTTCATATTCAAACTCATGTGTTTGTCAAAGTTTTTAACCTCTTGCCTCCTCTTTTCAGTGTGGATCACATGGACACTTGTCTCCATGCTCCTGCTGCTGATGCTTTGTACATTGGTTTCTGCTTACTTGATGTGTAATCTGAATAAATGAAAAACAATTTATTTTACTTTGTTAATCTTTGTTATGAATTATTTTATGCATATTCTTCTTTAATGCTTATCCTGACAAGATATGAGATCATGAAAAAGAGAAGTTTAGACTCAGTGTACTTAAAAGTTGTCTGTTATTGTAATGATGTAATCAATTCTGTGAGTTTGCTATATATTATGGTTGAGTTTGTTTGTGTTTTGCTGGGCTCTGTATTTGTATGTTTATTCCTGATAATGACTTTATGCATTTTTCTATGAGCACAATTTGTGTTGTTTCTCATAGTCCTCTTACTTTCCTAACCTTAACCTTTCCCATGTATAGCCACTCGCATTGTCAAGTTTTCTGGTGAAAGGGCACTGGTATTAAACATGTTGCTTCAATTTGGACATGGCTTACCGTAAAACCTAAATGGAAAGGAAACATTGTTAATGTAATTTGCTGGACCTGTGCCTGTCCTGCTCTGAAGTCAAGCATCTGATTGGTGATAGCTTTGAGGCTGTTGGTAAGTCCTGCACACCTTCATCACAAACTGACACCCCTGAAATCAAGAATCTTAAATGACTGGTGTAGAGGGGTTTAATAACTAGTGTGATTGTCTTCCAGATGGGACAAGCGTGTATCCCATCACTGGGCAGTATGCAGCATGGTATGGCTAAACTGTCAGTGTTCTCCCTCAAACGGGCCACATAGAGCTACAAGCCTCTTCAGCTGTCACGCTGAAAGCATCCAAATTGCAGGCAACACTATTCAACCTTAATTCCTTGTGTAGCTTTCTTCAGACAAATAATTTGTCTCTTCCTCAGTTGGAACTTGAATGTACTGCGCTGAAGTTTTGAATTTCAGAGTTGTTAACCAAGTTATGGTAACAAAGGTCATCCATCTCCTTTACCTTTGACATGCAAGTTGTTCAGTGGTTATTCTGATCATGGCAATTTCTTTAGTCACAAGGCAAGCCTGGTTAGCGTGCAAGCTGTGTTGAGTGTTGACCTGGTAGCTCAAGAACCATGCTACATTTAGATAACTACAGTTTGCTAAAGTGATCCAGGTTTCATTTACTACATTAGAGCTGGAGCTACACTGATGTGGCCCTGCCCTCCCATTCTCTTCAGCCATCAGCTACTCAAGAGATGTATAGTATACAAGTCTCAAATACAGTCCACTTTTTTAAGACACCAATTTATTGAGATTTACAGTTAACATGTCAGACCCTTCAAAATATGCCAGCATTTTCTTTGATTTGTGGCGATCGTTTTGCTCCTAGGAAGAGAATAAAAAAAAAACATTTAGAAACAGAACTTCATTTTTAAACTAGTTCTAAGTTAAAGTGCAAACCTTTTTTCTGAAGCTTTTTCAAAAAACTGGATACTTTGTTGTACTGAACAGGAGGGCGATAACCAGGTCTTTTGTTGAGTCTTGTAACGGGCACTGGTGTTTGAAGAGCAATAGTGGGTTCAGCGGTGGGACTCTGCAGATCTAGAGTACAAGACCAAACATAATCAGCATGTGACATTGAGTGATGTCTTTTATGCAATTGAACCACCTACCTTCAGTGGAGAGGGCAGAATGCACGATGCGACCGACACCAACTGTGTCGGACTCAAACCTGTACACTGAGAAGAGGCGATACAGTCCAGCCAGAGGATATGTACACTGCACAGTCACTCTGAGACAAGAGGGATAATAATGTCTTAGTTAAGTTAAGGAGGCGTAAATAACCAAAAGTTGAAGATGTACCTGTCAATATCATTGCCGGAGAATAAAGGATTTTTCAGAGCAAGCGGCTTTCGGCTGAAGAAAATCTCGTTTTCGTAGGTCACATATTCCTTGCCGAGCTGGAGAAACAACATAAGGATGTGTATGGAATGAAGGGAACTGTATACTAGTTAACATTAGTTAGCAGCAGTACCTTGACTGTGGATCCGCAGCTGTTGACTGGAAAAGAGAAGAGAGCCCTGGTGCCATCTGCCTCTTTGGGTCCACAGTATTTGTCAATGAGGTTTGTTCTAGCAGGAAGTCCTCCACTTAGGATGGCCAGAGAAAAGTCAGCAACCACAGTCATCCTCCCATCAGTCGAACACACTACGGAGACATGGGTTTCAGCATATGCGTCACCTATATTTAAGGCCCTACCTACTTATTGAAAAGACAGGATGCTCTTACTAATGAGTTCAGTAGTAGAGAATGGACAAGTCTTGACAGTGGAGCTCTGGACCTCTGATGTTTCATGATCCCACACAAGGATCTCAAAAGTGCCAGAGAACCCCTTTAGAGTAACATCCTGTAAAACACAAGCAGCTTCAGTGAGCGCCACCTTCAACCCAACAGTTTGCCGCCAACAAGTAATTTCCTCTCTCACCTTGTACTTGTAGCCATGGGTGAAGAGCGGCACGTCCAGCAGCAGACTCTGGCTGTCGTTGGTCATGATATAGCCGTGCTGGGCGGCCAGCTCTGATGTCAACGGGTCTGAGCTGATTCGGATTTCCCACAGGTAGTCAAAAGGCCGGTGGTCCAGCTTGAAGCTGATCCCAGACTCCGAGCAGACAGCGTCAAAGGCTGGAGGGGCTGTCAGATACAAGACAGTGGGTTGATCTGTTTCATGCACAAGTAGGATTGGCCAACTTCAAAAATTAGGTTACTTACAGACATCTGTTAATGCCATGACTGATACCAGGTGGGAAAAATGCTCGTTTTCAGGCAGAACAGTCAGCGTGTAGTTGATGGCCAGCATGTGCTGCATCACTGCGTCTTCTTTGGAGAACTAGTAGAAAAGATTCAACTGAGTATCAGTACCATAAGTAACTGATACTCTGAAGATAGTGATAAAGATAGAGTAACATGAAGATACCAGTGGACAAGATTCATGACCTTTACCCGTTTTATGACAGCAGGGTCGTCAAATGGCACAGTCACAGTGTAGCTGTGAGTGTTGTTGGGATGAACAACTTGTGTAAGGGAGTGGTTGGTGGCATTTGTACAAGCCACTGAACATTCATGTTCATTCAAATGAACAGCAGCCAGCTCGACATCTGCAGGGACATCTCCAAGGTAGACGGTGAACGTGCGCTCCTCCAAAATGGTTCCTGAAACAAAAAGCTGTTGAGATTATGTTTAGCACCTTGACAAATGTTGAGTCATTGGACTTACGGTTTTCAGTGAAAACAGGGCGTGGCAGCAGGGGAGTGGTCAAAATCCTGTGGAGGCGAAGTCTGGTGTCAACTTGATCTTCATCCACTGAGATTTGCTCCAAGTAGAGACTGAAGATGTAGAACTCGTAGAGGTCGCCAGACACTGCGCTCTGCACACGATACAGTAACTTGTGAAGGAATACGTCAAGTTTATCAATCATGTCACTCCTGTAAAAGACTTCTGACCTTCCTGTATCCGCCTTCAGCATTATAGGGGATGCTGATCTGGACTGTGCTGTTGTGCTTCTCCACCATGTAGCCCCTCTCCTCTGCAACCGGCTGCTCCACCAATTCACCATTGGCTCCGATGTTGATCTGAGTCTCATGTCGACCAGACACCAGCGGGTGAAGCACCTCGGGAGTCTCCCACATCATGTAGCCACTTTCGTCATATGATCCTTCATCTGTGGAGCAACATTACAGCTTCACTTGCCGATGCCATGTGAGAAACTACAGCAAATTAGAGATTGTAATACTGACGCATGGAGCAAGCAGCCACCAGGTCGACCATGAGGACAACCCAGCTTTGTCTGGAGAACAGAGTTGCATGGACCACCTCTACTGGAACACCATTCACCTGGAGGGAGACTGAGAATCAAAACCTGCTTCTTTTTTTTTAAACCCACATTTCAAAATATTAAAAGTACAAAATACACAAGTGTCAGTGGTTTACCTTCGTGCTGAAGGAGTCAGGTTGTCCATACGGTGTGCGAAACACAAGCCTTCCATCTGTCAAGTCAAATGCATAGCCCTGCTTACGAGCATCAGAGAGGGCCATGGGCATCAGCTCCTGCTCTGCCCTCTGGAATGTCACCTGCCAGTCTGACACAGCTGAGAAATAGGCCTGGAAGAGAGTTAAGTACATCAACTTGTAACCAGCCATCGTCCTGTATAAAGTCTACATATTTCCCAGTAGGTAATGTCAAACATACAGTTTGGACCACAGCATCCCAATCATCCTTCTTTGTCCCAGTTGGGCAGGAAATGTCACTCCTGACAGACACCTACAGAGAAATCAGACTGAGTGGGTACCTGAAGAAGTCTAATAAAATCTTGCGATGAAATCAAGCTTACTTCCATGTAGTTGGCCTCACAGGTGACTTCTCTGGCAGACCATGGAAGAGAGGGAGAACAGGTGTTGTTCAAAGCATAGGTGGCCTTTTCTTCACGTGTCGCAATCAGGTTGAAGTTGAATGCAAACACTTCGTCATCCTGAAGAAACCCATAAAGTAAGTTTGGAACTCTATAGCCCACAGGAATTCAAATTCTGACAGTCATGTTGTTTTGTACACACTTTATTGTCAGTATGGCAGCTGAAGTAAGAGGCTCGTAGCTCCACATAACCCATTTGAGGCATAGCATTGACACTGTAGCCACACATTGCTGCATATTCCTCAGTGATGGGATATATGCCTGTCTCATCTGGAAGACAATTTTAAGCCTTAGTCTGCAGCAAAAATTTTCTTGCATTCTTTATTTAGTGAAATACATCAGCTTACCGACAGCCTCAAAGTAATATTCCTCCCCAGTAAAGGACAGATCAATGGCTATCATGAAGAACCGATCATGACACTCCATATGAAGAACTCCTGAATGAACAAACAAGTTCAGTTCTTAATGTGCAAATGACTACAGGCATGTTGTGACGGCCGTCGGCCATTTTGTCTGCTTCCTTTGTGTTCCACCCTTTAGGTCTGGCTGGTCCCTCCCCTCTCGTTTTGGGACACCTGTGCTGACTCTATATAAGAGTCCTGAAAACCAAGATGGCCCCCTCTCTCTCCACATGGATGGCTGGTGCCCTCTGGGCACTTGGCATGTTTGTTTGGTTTTGGGTTATGTTCATTTGTTTCTTGTGACACACATTCATACACTCTCCACCTCTCCACCTCACCACTGATTTGCACAATCTAAGCTTGATTTTGAAGTAGTTTCATTAAAGTTACCTTACTTTACTGTCACTGTGTGGACATTCCCATTTCTTGTTATGCTCTTTCACGAGCTGGGCATAACAATGTATAAAAGCAGATCCATTTATACTTACCATTAGGAATAGGGTCACACTTCACAATTGACTGCACAGACAGGAACAAGGCCACACTGCAAGACAACAGAATACAAAAATTGTAAACATACAAGTGTACTGATGTGATAAAACATGTAAATAACCATCAAAGTGTCTTACCCAAGACAAAACCCAAAAGCCATAGCCACTGATGTGTTGGCAGTGTCTAAAGCTAACCTAGCTGCTAGCAAACTACACCTGCTAACCAACACAAGCTAAAGTGAGATACTTGCTTGTTGTATTTCCTGGCCAAACTGGCACCATGTGTGTCCTGACCAGCTTTTATACATCTATTTCTTAACTGACCAACCACAGGCCCTCAGCTGTTACAGCCACATGTGTAGCTCGTTAGCAGTCAAAGTTAATCAGTTGCAGCTGATGAGGTTAGCGTTTCCCTCCTTCCAGCCTCATGGTGAGTCAAAAAAATGACTTATAAAAGCTTGAGTAGCTGACAGTACCACATGTTGCCAGTTTGGCTAGGATATCCCAAGCAAGTGTTTCACTTTAGTTTGTGTTGGTTAGCAGGTGTAGTTTGCTAGCAGCTAGTCTAGTTTTAGACACTGCCAACACATCACCTGCTATGGCTTTTGGGTTTTGCCTTGGGTAAGTTGTTTCAGTGGAAATTTACGGACTATTGAGTATTGACAATTTGTGCTGATATTTTTTTTTCGTCCTTGCTTTGTCTTGCAGTGTTGCCTTACTCTTGTCTGTGTGGTCAACTGCAGAATGTACAGACATTCCCAATGGTAACTAAAATGGTGGCTTTATTGACCTACAGTAATTAATACAATGCCCACATTTTAACAATAACTTGTCTGGTCATGCAGGAGTTTATCACATGGAGTGTCATGATCGATACTTCATGATAGCTGTTGATCTCTCCTTCACTGGGGAGGAACTTTGCTTTGAGGCTGCTGGTAAGTCCTGAACAGTTTGTTTTTTCATGGACTGTATGTAGTATAGTTTTACTTTTAAAGGCTAGTGAACATTTATATTAAAACAGGGTTAGGTCAACATGTGCAATGAGGGAATAAAGTATTCTAGTAATTGTTTCTTTATTACATCAAGGGTTCTCTTCAGTTCATCTAATCAATGATTTCCACTTTTCTGTAAGGTTTAGAGTAAATTCAGCTATGAAACTAATGTCATATCTCTCTTCCAGATGGGACAGACGTGTACCCCATCACTGAGCAATATGCAGCTGAGTGTGGCTACACTGTCAGTGTTCTCCCTCTGCAGGGCCATGTGGAGCTCCGAGCCTCTTACTTCAGCTGTCACACTGACAACAAAGTACAAACAAAAGACATGAAACAGTGCTTGATTTATCAAGAATATCTACATGAATTTAGGTTTGGTCTGTAGGAGTTACAATTCTGACATCCTGGTATCTTGTTATTAGGATGATGAAGTGTTCACATTCAACTTCAACCTGATTGCGACACATGAAGAAAAGAACCTCACCTACACCTTTAACAAGACCTGTTCTCCCTCTCTCCCCTGGTCCCCAAGAGAGGTTACCTGTGAGGCAAACTACATGGAAGTAAGTTTGGATACCTATATCTTGACTGTTTTACTTATGATGGTGTCGTTTCCAATGCTACGTATATGTTTATTTCTTTTTCTTTTCAAGGTGTCTGTGAGGAGTGAAGTCACCTGTCCATCTGGGACAATGAAAGATGACTGGAATGCCCTCAAACTGGTTTGCCTTTTCAAGTAACCGTTGCATAAATTGTAGTTTGTGCAGTGAGGTGCAACTTTTTAAAACTTTAAAACCTCTTTCCAGGCCCACAGCTCCACCACCTCAGACTGGCAGGTGACCTTTCAGAAAGGGGAGGAGCAGCTGCCGCCTATGAACCTCTCTGAAGCTCGTAAGCAGAGCTATCTGTTTGACCTGACAGCTGGAAGGCTTGTGTTTCGAACACCGTATGGACAACCTGACTCCATCAGCACTGAGGTAAACCACTAATGCATGCAATGATGTCAGTCTACAGCAGGTTTTGATTCTGAGTCTCTCTCCAGGTGAATGGTGTTCTAGTAGAGGTGGTCCATGCAACTCTGTTCTCCAGACAAAGCTGGGTTGTCCTCATGGTCGAGCTGGTGGCTGCTTGTTCCATGCGTCAGTATTACAATCTCCTATTTGCTGTAGTTAACCTCCCGTAACAATTTGCACTTAACATTGCAGTATCTTTTCAACAGATGATGGATCATTTGACAGTGGCTACATGGTGTGGGAGACTCCAGAGGAGCTGTACCCCAGTCATGATGGCACACAGCTCAATGTTGGACTGAATGGTGACCTGGTGGAACAGCCAGTTGCTGAGGCGAGGGGCTACATGGTGGAGAAGCACAACAGCACAGTCCAGATCAGCATCCCCTATAATGCTGAAGGAGGACACAGGAAGGTCAGAACTAAGGCTCAAACTTAGTCTTTCACAGTAGATGCACAAATCTGGACGATTAGAACATGCTCAGTTAATCAATCACTGTAAAACCCTTTGGCAATGATGGCGCTGGACTGCAACTGATTTTCATTATCAACAAACATGGTTATGATTCTGAATTGTATATCTTCACAAACTGCATGTCTGTTACAGAGCTTTATGACCAGTGAGCTCTATGAGTTTTACATCTTTCACCTCTACTTGGAACAAATCCTGATGGATGAAGATCAGGTCGAGACCAGGCTCCGATTTCATAGGACACTGAACACGCCCCTGCTTCCGCGACCGGTTGTCACTGAAAACAAGACAGTTCTTGAGGAGCACATGTTCACCGTCTACCTTGGGGATGTCCCTACAGATGTCGAGTTAACTGCTGTTCATTTGAATGGACAAGAATTTGCAGTGCCCTTCACAAATGCCAGCTGTTACACAATCACACAAGTTAATCTTAACAACACTCATGGCTACACTCTGAAGGTGCCTTTTGATGACCATGCAGTCATACAGCAGGTGAAGTTCTTTAAAAGTAGGCTTACTTGAGTCTAAGTTTTGATCCTTTGTGGTTTGTGCTTAGTTATTGTTTTATCCCCTAGTTTTCTAAAGAAGATGCAGTTCTTCAGTATAGACTGGACATCAACTACACACTGACTGTTTTGCCTGAGAACATGCCTTTTTTTCACATGGGATCTGTTGTAGCAGTGTTCAGAGATGTCTGTAAGTATCTTAAAAGGATTAAAACCTTTTCATTAGCAGTGAGCAGAGAAACAAAACGGTCTTGTATTTGACAGCTCCTCCAGCCTTTGCCGCTGTCTGCTCGGAGTCTGGGATCAGCTTCAAGCTGGACCACCGGCCTTTTGACTACCTGTGGGAGATCAGTATTGGCTCAGACCCACTAACACCAGAGCTGGCAGCCCAGCACGGATACATCATGAGCAACGACAGCCAGAGTCTGCTGCTGGACGTGCCGCTCTTCACCCATGGCTACGAGTACAAGGTGAGAGAGGAAATTACTTGTTGGTGGCAGAAACTGTTGGGTTGAAGGTGGCGCTCACTGAAGCTGCTTGCGTTTTACAGGATGTTACTCTAAAGGGGTTCTTTGGCACTTTTGAGATCCTTGTGCGGGATCATGAAACATCAGAGGTCCAGAGCTCCACTGTCAAGACTTGTCCATTCTCTACTACTGAACTCATTAGTAAGAGCATCCTGTCTTTTCAATAAGTAGGTAGGGCCTTAAATATAGGTGACGCATATGCTGAAACCCATGTCTCCGTAGTGTGTTCGACTGATGGGTGGATGACTGTGGTTGCTGACTTGTCTCTGGCCATCCCGAGTGGAGGCGTTGCTGCTAGAACAAACCTCGTTGACAAATACTGTGGACCCAAAGAGGCAGACGGCACCAGGGCTCTCTTCTCTTTTCCACTCAACAGCTGCGGATCCACAGTCAAGGTACTACTGCTTACTTGCTTGAATCCTTCCTGTACTTGTCCTCACATTTATGACTAATCTGAATGTTGCATAACTTTAACTCCAGCTTGGCAAGGAAAATGTGACCTATGAAAATGAGATTTTCTACAAAAAGAAGGCCCTAAATTCCAAAAAGGCAGTTTCTGATAATACTATGAGGTATTTATTGAATTACAGTATTTGGCCCTTCTGCAGCTACCTTATCTCCTAATGCAGTATTTCATCAAGTTGTCCTCTTGTCTTGCAGGGTGATTATGCAGTGTACATATCCTGTGGCTGGTCTCCATCGCCTTTTCTCAGTGCACAAGTTTGAGTCTGACACAACTGGGTACGGCAGCATCATCCAAACAACTCGGCTCACAGCAGGTATACATTTTGTTCACTTCCTGGATGTGACCACTTCTTCCTCATTTTGGATCTGAGTGTTTCTGCTGTCCTCACTGTAGGTCTGCAGAGTCCCACTGTCAAGCCGACTGCAGCACTGAAAACCACACCTGCTGCCCAAAAACGAAGAACGCCAGTTGCATACCTGCCTGCAGTCCACCCACCTGCTCGCTACATTAGAGTTTCTCGGGGTCGATTTCTCTTTGGTGGCATAAGAAAAGGTAAAGACTTGGAACGTTTTTAAAATGTCTATTTAAGTAAGATCTTACACTTGTTAATGGAGACTTGTTTGTCTCTTCACAGGAGCACAAGGATCCATGCAAACCAAGGTAGATGCTGCCCAGATCTGAAGGAGGCATCTTTGATTTTATTTTTTTAATAGAAAAATTGGAATATAATAAAGCGGTTTCTGAAACTGTTTGTCTAATCATAGATGTGCCTATAGACACAAGGACTTGTTTAAAAACGACAGTGGTGAGTGTAAGGTTGAAAAGAGTGTTGGCTTTGAATAAGATTTTACATAGAAGGTGGCAAGTAAAGAATTTCATACATTATATTTTTACACCTGCTGTATTTCACTGGGGAACTGTACCTTTACAATAATCTGGTACCTGTAGTTGCTAATTACCCTGCAAGTTTTATAATTTTAAACGTGTGCTCACTTGAGTGCCCAATGGTGTTTAGCCATTCAAATGGGCTCCACCTCTACCAGTTGCGTCTTCCAGGGAAATCAGCAACACACAATTATATAAATAACATTGAAGGGGACACTTTTATACATTTTGTTTTAACCTCTTAAATACAGAATTATTCTGTACATTACTAAGTTTACCAAGTAAAGCATCTTTATACTACCTGAATAGTCTGGGGCCCAATCAATGTCAGTATGATGCAACCTGTGACCACATGGACAAAGGGCTAGGTTAAGGTTTAACTAAAAAGGAAAATTCAAGAACACAGCTAAAGGGGCAACCTTTACCATGAAACAGTGTTTTAGATGTACCCTCAACTTGTATTTCCTGACTGGAATTTACTTTTTTTTCTTTTTTTTTTTCCTGTCTTTTCCAAGTGGCAGCTCCTTTATTGGTAACTGGCTATACCTGTGCTGTTTTGTACCCTTGTTGATGAATGCAGGCAGTGATGACACTACTTTGAATTTACTAAACTAATTTAGTACTTATATTCTCATGCCATCTGTTTCTACTCCACTATATTTCAGAAGGAAACAAATGTGACTGCTCTGACAAGCATTTAACCCCTGTGCCCCCCTCATAATTACTACCCTCTAACCACCTTTGTGGCCAAAATGTACACACACAACTGCCATTAAATCCTCATACATCAATATTTTTTTCCATAAATCACTTAACTTCAGACTTAAAACTACCAAACATTCAATATTTTTCAGGATTTTAACCTTTTAAATGCCAGTTGAATTATTTGAATTTCATTATTACAAAAAACACTACTTTCCATATAAGTAGTAGGTGGGTGGGGGTTTGGTGGTGATTAGTCTTGGAAATGTCAAAGATTAGCAACAAAATTGATTTGATTGCATTTGTGTTTTTTTATGTAGTAACAGATTCTCCCTCTAAACACCTTCATGGCAAAAATGTACACGCACAAAGTCTGCAATAAAATCCGCATACATCAATACTTTCATCAATGTTAAAGTAACATTTTGAAACAGTAGTCAATCTACATATACCTGCACATTTATGCTGTGAATGGACTTGAGGGAGCCGTGATGGGGATGTGTGTGGCGTCTATGCAGCCAATCACACTGGGAAATCCTAAAAGAAATGAAAATTATGAATCCCAGTCTGAGGTTGCAGCACAATGTCATTAACAGAATATAGTTTACATCATTCACGTGTAGTCCTGTGGAACTCCTCCTTGATGGCTCTGACAGGTTTTTAAAACGACAAACATGGGTAAAAGCGTTTCAGGGCGGGGCACACTTTTCTGACCGCCCTGCATACAGCTGCCTTGCTCAAGTGCTCTGCATCTCCGACATTGTACAAAAAACTTCCATTTGCAAAGAAACGCAGAGCAACTCACAATATCTGCTGGGATGTGAGAGCATGACTACAGTTGGTAATGTTGCAAATGTAAGGTTGGGTTGTGTAGGTAAATGATGGACTGTGACGTGAAGCGGAACCGCTCAAAAAGATAATTGTCTGGAAATGCTAACATCTATGTGCGGTCTGATAACCATCTCCCGACGAATATTTAATTCTCTGCGCAGTAATGTTGCACCTTCATGGTGCTAGGTAAACAGAATTATCATTTCATCACGTTCAGCAAACACCTTGTAGGCGCATTTCCAACACGCAGACACACACGATTCTCAAGAACACCGGATGTTGTTTTGGTTCACAGCGAGACGCTTTCAAGATAAAAGTTCCGCATTTAGCGTCTAATATATTAATGAAATACTAAACTGCCTTTAAAGAATATCGGCAAACTAAATGAAAATATGTTCTTAGAAAAAATTACCACATTAAAGGTCATTTACAGCAACCGCTAACTGACTGCGTAGCTACATGGTTTCATCTGCACTCGCTCGGCTCTGACGTCACCTGCTTACCTGTTACACTCTTCTTCTCTGTACATCATTCTGCAGCCTTTTCTACTTAACACAGTACGGAGACACCTGGTGGTGGGGAAGCGTAGCGACATGACAGTGCGCAGCATTAACATCCATATCAAGAGTCTGTAAACGCAACAGCTGCCTTGATCACCAATTTAAATAAAATAAACCAATTAATGTATTTTCCTCTGAACTCTGTGTGTTTTGTCTGACTATTATAAAGGCCATGCCTGATATAATATTGCAGTACATTCGTCACATTTGGTTTGTAATTACAGTATAATTTGGTATAATAGTGCTAAGTATAGTAGCCTATATTTTAAGTAATAAGACTTTATGTGCGGTTTCTGATTACAGTATAATTTGGGTAGGCTATATGGTGTCTAATTACAGTACAGTAGGGTTAGAGTTACAGTACAGTAGTAACTTTTCTTGTTTACGGTCTAAGATTACATTATTTCTAGTTGTCTAATTTGATACAAAGTACGGTTATGTCTTAGCGTATTGTTTTTGTCTAATTTGATACAAAGTACGGCTTGTTATATCTTATTAGCGTATTGTTTTTGTCTAATTTGATCAAAGTACGGCTTGTAACGTCTTATTAGTGCATTATTTTTGTCTTTGTCCTTGTATTTCTCAGTTTTTCAAAATATTTGCAATTTAAACAGTTCTAATGTGCTAATTGACTAATGGAGAAAATAATCAGCAGAATTGTCTGAAAATACTTGAGTGGCACTCATATACAAAACCAACAAACTACAACAGTAAAATCCTGCATTTACAACATACAACATAATGAATCTCATGATAACCCAATATATGGACTCATAGTAGCCTATCTTTTTAATAAAGTTTTCCTGATTACATTTACATACTTTGACTGAAGTAGCATTTTAAAGGAAGGACTTGTAATTAAGTATTTTCTCAATGTGGTAGTAGGCTCACTTTTAGTAGTTAGCTAGGTAGCTTAGCTAAAGGATCCACCAGTGAATGCAGAATGAGGAAGCATTTGGAACCGAGTGTAAAGTTACATATAAACACGCCTGACAGTCTGACATAAAGGTGGTCGCTCAACAATATTAATATTCTTTTTCGCATTAAAAAAAAAAAAAACCCTACTCATGCGAAAATCTTCATTAGCTTCATAAATGCTCATCAGTTGAATGAACCACAGGGTCTCCTGAGTCAACCAGCAGGGGGCGCTAGCCAGCTGCTAGCAGAGACATGATGACAGCCACTGTTTGTGACTTTAACTCTCTACACCAACACGCGAGGTCACGACCAACGTCAGGTGCCACTTTTGACTCTCTTCGAGCAAGAAAAGTGACCAGAAAAGTCATCGTACAATGAAGAACACTGTCGTGAGTTGTCGCCATCGCTCTCACCCTTCACCGTCTGTTTGAATTTTTAGTTTCCGTGTCTCCATGTCTCTCCTCGCACAGAGGTCCAGGCAGCCATCCCTGCCTCCCCTCTCCAACAGGACCCTGCACCACCCCTCCTTCCTGCCTCTGTACCTGGCTGCAGACTTTGCACACCATCACCACCACCGCACGGACTGTAATATCCAGCCAGGTGAGTCACATTTACCCGCATGTGTTTCAAAGCTTCATCCAGCTGTGCGACTTCACGACGACTCATTTTGTCTTCTCCCCAGTCCATCCCATCATCCCCGCAGAGTTGTTCTACTCTGATCCCAGCATGAGCCGCGGGAGGAGGATCCCCAACATAATGAGCGATCTGAGGGTGAGTGATCCTCCATGGATACAGTCATGCATTAACCAACAACCATGGGAAAAGTCTCTGGGAGACACAATAAACACACCTTCATGAACTTGAGTGTTTTAGGGTTTTTCAGAAAACCTTTTTTAAATCATGTTACCCTCTACCCGAAACGTTGTAAAGTTTTGGAAATATGTAAATGAAATCTGGGCAAGTCCAGACAAGTCAAGGTCATTTTCAAGACCATGTCAAGTGGAATTTCTTCCCATTTTTGAAGTATTCTGTTTTGATCCCCAGTTGTATCTAAAAGACCTGCTGGCAAACTGAACCATAAATTGACCAATGTGGATAATTGATATTCTGATATTTTTGGGTATGATTGAGTGTATTGTGATGTTTCCTTTTGTTAGAAATTTGTACTAATTGTTACCAAAGTAGATGAATAAGAAAATTCATTAAATATTAGGAATATCACATGTATTTTTAAAAAAGAAGGGATGTTTAAAAGTGTTAGATTTCTCAAATCAAAATGACTCTAGATTGTGGGAACATTTTCTTCCCCACTGTTGCCCTCTGTGCTCTTTGGGTGGTGTTCGTGAGGAGGAGGAGGGTAGAGCTTATGGAGGGGCTCAGACAGACGAGGTCATTTAATAAGGTTGACTCAGTCCTGTCAGACAGAGCTAAGACCCCTGAGCAGGGGAGCTGGATGGAAATTGAGACCAAGAGCAAAGGAGGAGGTGGTTTGTTCAGAGAGTCAAAAAGTAGCGTCAGACATACACCCTTTTCATCGAAGAGACAATCTGTCCCATGAGTCCTGTGATTATTACATTTTGTGAATGCAGCAATAAATAAGCACAGAAGAGTAAAACACAGGAAACGAGGTTACATGGTAGAAAATAGGGATGTGTGCATGTACTCGACTAGCTGATTAATTGTTTCTACCCTCGCTAGACACAACTAGAAATGCCAGTTCGTTAAATGTATTAGTTTTATTTTATTAATGTGCAAATTTATATTGACAGAATGTGCACTGAAATGTCATGTCAACGAGCATGTTACTAATGTTAACAACTGTGGTCAGCTGTTGCCTCTAAGATGCAGTTTACACAATATTTTTGTTCAACCGTACAGAAAAAAGTGCAAAATTCTGAATGAGTTTTCTGACTTTGGAGGTTGTTGTCATTAACCTTTAGATGAGTCAACAAGCCTAAGTTTGAACTTTTGTTTAAATGTCAGGGAAATTGGTTATTTGGAGCATTCCTCAGAGAAAAAAATAATAATAAAAAAAATAATTATATATATATATATATATATATATATATATATATATATATATATATATATATAATTATATATATATATATATATATATATATATATATATATATGAAAAATGTTTTTCCTGTGAAAGTAAACATTGCAAACTGGAGATCTTTTAGCTTTCTAAATCATTAAGTAGGTAATTTAGGGATTGATAGGTGTGCACAGCTTCACAAGGCAAGAGTTTAAGCAAGTTGATCTGTTTTATTAGTCTGAATCCAAGTCCCAATCAATTAGACAAGACCATGCAAGAGCATTTATTCATCTCTTTCCTTAGGTACGAATTATGAACAGAAAAACACTAGTAAAGCTGTTATGAGCAGTTTACTGATGATATAAACGATCTACTACAGTTGAAATTTAAGAAAGGGATGCTTTGCTGTCATTTGAAGAAACCAATGTTCAAGTCATATCATGATTATATGTTATTTTCTGTTCCATTTACCTTTTAAACCCTCTATTAAAATGCCTTTCTACCCTGATTTCTTTGCCTCAGGTCTTAGATTGCTTCCAGCTCAACACTTCGCCACCAGTTATGTCCGCCTGCCCGGCCCCACCAGCCCTTCCAGACCCATTCAGTTCTGGACCACACCCCACCGTGGATCTGGGCAACCTCTCCTTTACAATCAGTACCCTCCACCCTCCATTGCAGCTGAGCCGGTCCATCATCCAGCTAACCCAGGAGGAGGACCAGGCCATCACTCACCTCCTGAAACTGCACCACCAAGAGCCTACTGCTCCACACATGGACTTCCTTCCTCACCCTGAACCTGTGGACGCCACCTCAGCTGAGGAAGTATACAAGCCCATCTGTAGCGATGCACAGCATTTCGGGGAGGCCGGCTTGCGAGCTCAGTCGCAACGTGGAAGGTGTTGGTCTGATACAGAGCTTGAGGCAGCTGAGACACTCTTGAGTGGCTTTAGCCTGGTGGAGAAGGACCAGATCTGGGGCGAAAACTACAGTGAATCAGCAGACGCACTTCCTGATCATCTGCAGCAACAAGGATCTGAGACTTTGCCCTCATCAATAACTGATTGTACCCAAAAAGTGATCAGCTTTAGTCATGTCAGGGAATCTGGAGAACCAGTCTGGGGGGATTTAGGGTTTGTGGAGGGAAGTAATGCTGAGGGAAGTAATGCTGAGGGAAGTAATGCTGAGGGAAGTAATGCTGAGGGAAGTAATGCTGAGGGATACTTGGCATCATCATTACCCCCGAAGAGCAGATCGAGTGTCTTTGGTGTGAAGAAACAGACACTCTCGGACTCTGAGGGAGATGCTGTTCATGTCCTCCTGAGCCTCGGAGACATGACAGCATTGGAAACCAACCAGTGATTGTCTTAAACCTGAGGGTCTTCTTCACCTTTGGTGTGTTTTTGAGTGTTTTCTACCTATTTTTCATTATGGAAACAACTTGTTCGGAGTTCTTTGCACTGGTTGCTATGAAAGTTTTGTATTTTGATGCAAATGTACCTGAAAATAATTATTTTCCTGTCTACCTTTAAATATTATTTTTTTTACTACCTTATCAGTGTTCAATAAAAATATGCCTCTGTTACTGAGAAACAAACACCTAGCTAAAAAAGACACACATTTTTTTTTTTATTAAAATCACTACTACTGTTGTGAAGGAGTATTTACACCATACTGTACATTTACAGCGTATCCACAAATATATCCCATCAAGCCAACAAACTAGTAGACAGCACAATCACTGAAACATCATGATGGCAGTACAGCTCGGCACACATTTACATGCATTTTCAACACTCTTGTGCTTGATATGATCCTGGCAGCAGTGTTGGAGTGTAAATCTGTGTTTTTGAGTGTATTCAAAGGCACTTCCTGATTACATTTTTTACATATTTGTCTTGTGAGATAAAATACAAGATTCTTTTCATATCTTGTATTCTGGTTACCTCGGTGACTCATGACAGGTTGTTGTTGCCTGGCAGGAATGACTGAGGAATTAGACCTGTGTGTTCACGTTACCGCTGTGACATGGGAGGCGTTAGCAGGAACGCCCAACTGTTCTTTGCAGCAGGTCTGACACTTTTACAACCTGGTTGAGCAATGGGTAGAATGATTGGCATTTCAAAACTGCAGTTACACCGTAGTGGCATGAGGAAGCGTCAATGCTGGGACTACATGCTCATGTAGAGGAAGAGGTGAACTTTAGGTGCTGATCTCTGTTGCTGTAGGCAAACATGCACATTCACATAGTTTCTTTCTTTCTCCTGTCGTATAAATAAGGTGATAATTGTAGGTCTGTGCTGATGTCTCATGATCGTCATTCTTCTCCATTTATCTTTCATTTCCTGGTTCTTAGAAACTGATAGTGAGTTCACTTCTGAAGAGTTCGTCCTTTTAAAAAAATAATTAAATGTAAACATCCCTCGATCCTAATTAACCGTGTTGCCCCTTGAGACCATGCTTGCAGCCTGCATCACTCTGTAGCGCTCTCTGAGGTTTCGGCGCCTCACATGCTCGTTGGTGATCTCTATGACGTTGGCTATCGGGAACCAGCCCTGCTGGCCGTCAGACAGGCGGATGCCTTCATAGCAGCCTGGGAGAGAGAAAGAAGGAGGAGGAGCGGGAGGAGAGGTGGGAGGAGAACAAACAAGGGGAAGATTTTTGTATCGTTCATGCAAGAAAGTCGAAACAAATCAATAAACTGCTAAGGTGCAGGGTCGAGGATGGAGGCAGTCATGAGGATCAGGGTGTATACACAAGCAGAGTCAAAAAAAGGGGCATGTTAATGATACAAAGTCGTGTCAGGACATTAGACCATATGGATTGGAAACTTGTTTGTCCAGTATTTCAAATCTTCTTAGTCTGATTCTTAGTCCTAGTCAAAAAACAAATACGGATATTTTGCAAAACAAACATTTTCCTTTGTGAAATAATGGAAATGGAGATAAAAAAAAAAAAAAACTAAAATTTAGAATTGATGTTATTGGTCATGTCAACTGACATGATGCTTTCAAGTTTTTAGTGAAGAAAAGTATAAGAATGAAAAAATAAATGAATAACTGATTGTCTGTGTTTGTGCTATACCTATACCTATGCTATACACAGACGCTATTTATAACTTTCCAGGTGGCAAACATTCTTGTAGTTTTAACTAGCAGAGGGTGGAGGACGAAAAGCAAAACCCAAAACCATGAGGGCAAAATTGACCTACACTGTAGCATACATGTCAGGGTTACCAAGCAAGCTGTAACCATGGTTACAACTATCTTAGTAACTCTTTGGTCCGTGATTCACTCCGGCCTCTTACCCTCATTGGTTTTGCGAATGACATTGATGATCTCAGTGGGCTCCAGGGTGAGCTCGTCTGCCTGCTGGGCGGTGTATTGCTCCACACACTGCACCTGAGGACAATCTGACACACATACACCCAGGCGTAAGAAGCTATGGGTATTAAAAACACACAAAGTATTTCTGTACTGTCACGGTAGTCCTCACCCCAGTCCTCATAAATGACTTCATCTTCATCTCCGTCTGGGTTGGTGGGGTTGGGGAAAGCTGCCATCCACCTGTGCATGTCTGACCTGTTGACAGAAGCGGCTGTAACTTGCTCTTGAAGTCTTCCCCCTAACCCCCAACAGTTGTTGAAAGTTGTATTTCATTGTATGTGTAGACTGCAGGGGTAACAGTTCATGTCAAACTAAGCTACTCACTGTGAGGGAGCTTTGATCAGCCTCTCCATCATGCGTCCCTGGTGGTTTTCCAGCAGGGTGAGGTTGAAGCAGTGCTCGTAGGGGCCGCCGCTGCTCCCACCTTCATCTAGCGGCTGCACTTGTACCAGAGAGCGATGGGCGTGGTCCAGTACCACAAAACGCTCCGCACTGCTCAAAAAAACAACGCATTTTACTATTTCATTTCTGCTGTCACAACAATTGCATATTAAAAACTACCCTTTTTCTCTCGATTCTCTTTTAACATAACTTTCAGCTGCATTTGAGGAAGTTTGGAGTAATTTCATGAATGACGACACACTGTTTGAGAGTCATGATTGCTTTTGTGGTCAGTGGTCATGTTCCTCATTGTTAAAGAGGCATTTTGACAGCTTCCAAGAAGACTGGCTGCAATTTTCACTTTATGGACTAAATATGAGGCATGATGCTGAACAGTGAGGTGACTACCGATCACTACCACCATGCCATAACTTATTAAAACCATTACTGTTAACAAGGTTAAAGAAAAAACATAATTTATTCTTTTGAATACAACATCCAGGAAACTACTCTGAAAGAACACCCATCTTGAAACTAATACATAATCGTGGCTTATGGAATAATTAACAGGGGACAGAGTTATATATCTATTGTTCTCCAGCAAAGACTTTTCAAGTACTCGTGTAGTTTTTTGGCAGCCATGAATGTCAATAAAAATGTTCTTTTCTAACAGAGAAAGAAGAGGTATATTAACAAACTCAATATTGGTGATCTATCTCAGTGTCCTTTCACCTTACCTCTGTCCTTTACCTTTTTTAGAGAAAGATAAAAATTGAAATACTTGATATTTACCACTATTAAATCAAATCACCATGTAAGATAATCATTTAACCTAACCAGGCCTGACACAGCTTCATGAGTTTGTGAGTTTACACAATGCTTCTGCACACTTTGGCATACTGAGTGTCAGGATCCCACAATCTTTCCATCCTTACTGTTGATGACTCACTACTTTTTCCCTGTAAACACTTTTGTCTTTCTGTTTTTGTGTTTCCACATCTTAGAAAAAACTTAGTTCTATGTTCTTAACCCTGTTGGTAGGGCATCCCACCACATGGCATCTTTTGGGCATTTCTCTGTTGTTTACTAGCAGATGGAAGTGTCAAGGAAACACCCTCATGCACCACAAAGTCGATAGAGAGCAATGAATGTTTCCGCTTCCAGTGCAGGCGGACTGCTGTGTTGGTTTCTACTTAATATTGTATATCAATTAGTTCTGCCTCACCCTTTCTTGGCAGCGATGATGAGCAGATCGTTGAAGAGGAAGAGGTAGACGGGTGTAAACTTGGCCCTCATGTTGAACAGAGTTGCTCCTTTGGACATTTCCTGAAGCTCTCCCTTCTTCTCCAAATATCGTGTCTGGGAGATGATCGGGATGGCCTGGAGAAGACAGAAACATTTACCTCTTTTTCTAATAAATGTCCAACTAACATGTGGACAAATAGAAATCATGCACACGTTTATTGTGTGTGTGTGTGTGTGTGTGTGTGTGTGTGTGTGCGTGTGTTAACCTTGAGCCTGTCAAACTCCAGTGTTTGTGAGACATGAATCAACTCTTCCATTTGCCTCATTTTTCCCACCTGTGTGTTACACTCCTCAATAATCTGTGTGTGATTATGAGAGAGAAAAAAAGAGAACAGATCATAAAATAAACACTTATTTTTCTTTTAATAACTAACTTGTTTTTATAATCATTAGATACAACTGTGTCTCATTGGGAAATACTGTCAAATGTTTCCCTGTTTGCTTTTGTCCTCACTGACTCACTGTCACGGCGGAGCTCAATCAATAGGAAATCCTTCACACAATGGCTGACGTCAAATTTCCAGAGGCATGTGGAGCACTCGAGAGTCAAATTAAATGGATTTGTAGTCAGAGGAGAGGCTGAGGAGTGAGGGGTGTTTACCTTCGACACCGAAGCCAAAGCCTTGGAGGCCGTCTGCTCCTCTTTCGTCCTCTCCTTTGTTCTCTTCAGGATGTTCTGAAACGACAAACAACTTTCTATTCCTGCAACGGACAAACAGCATCAACAGGAAACATTTTATCCATTTAAATGCAAACAAGGTCATGAGGTTGAGGCGGGGTGTGCCCGTCCGATTGCTTTTGGGTCAAGAAGCAGTGACGAGTTTGAGTCCTGGAGATAAAGCTGGAACGAGAGCATTCCACAGAGCAACACACCGTGATGAACTCAGACTACTGACTTTCAATGGCTTGTATCGTGAGAGGAGACGGGTCAGTTAAACAGAATGTACTGTGGCGTTCATTTCAGACACTTGAGGAATGAATCTAAAGGTTGCAAAGGTTAACTGCATTGTTGTCGCACTCCAGTGGCATAACTATGACACTGACCTCTGGAGCTTTTTCCTCAAGGGGAAAAAAAAAGAAGCAAACAGACACATTTCTGCTTCTTCAGTAAAAAAGTGACGCCTGAACACTGACTCAAAAAACATTTCACTCACAATCTGATTATTTTGTAATGTTTACCAGATCCAACTGGGAACAAAACATTTTCTTCTTAAATAGTGTTTAGCCTCACACATACACACATACAAATGATGTGTGTATAATTATGACATTAATTGTTTATCAAAAAAAGCCTCTGAGAAGACTGACACCGCTCTCATGCCTCCATGTTAAAGGTACAATATGCAAGAACTGGCCGCCTGTAAATTCATATTCCAATCAAACAGGAGGCAGGATATAAATAGAGTATCCCCTAACTGTTGTTCACTGGAGCTGCCATTAGCAAGTTAGCTCAGTTAGCCGTGCAGCTAGAAGTTCTTAGCTGATTCTGCACGAACTGGGAGGCTGGAGCAGAGGGGTGTGTTGATGTTCACACTACTAGCAGTGTGGGGTCCCAGCTGAAGAGGAGCAGCACCGGACACAATGTCAAAACTAATATATCTCCACATTTTCTTGATAATTTCAGTTATTTTTTTTATATTGCGAACAAAAAATCCTACATATTGCACCTGTAAATATTAAGCTAGATCCAGGAGGAAATTAGCAAATCCTACCTTAGCATGGAAGCGGGGGAAGAAAACTAGCCCGAGACTAGTAAACAAAACAAACAAAACAAAACAAAAAACAAAAAAAAAAAAAAACGTTTGCCTGTGAAATCCGGCGCTGCAGCTCCTAAAGAGGCGTGACGGTATACGTCATGATGATGATGTCGGTGTGTTTTCAAGGTGTTTCCCGCTGTCCCCTCTGTCAATCTAAACCTGCGGATAGTTTATAATCCTATGGATGCTGTTATAATGTGTAGTGATTGAGATCCTGAGCCACCAAACATCCTGGAAAGTGACAAAGTTACGTTTTTCACTCTAAATTACATAATTAAATAATCGCCGTCAGTAAGCAGGAGGCTGTCTGACTCTGTCTCTCGCGGGGAGGGAGGCTGTTTTCTAGGGGGAAAGTTCACTGAAGTCTCGGTCTGGAGATCTGACAGTCGCAGTGATTTATTTCATCACAAACACTTGGTGAGTTTTTTGCCGGTGACAGACGCTGTTTTTTGGGCAGAAATGTGACAGAAAAGAGTTGGTCAGACAGGCAGGAGGACAGACAGGAGGACAGGCAGGAGGACAGGCAGGAGGACAGACAGGAGGACAGACAGGAGGACAGACAGGAGGACAGACAGACAGGAGGACAGACAGGAGGACAGACAAGAGGACAGACAGGAGGACGGACAGGCAGGAGGACAGACAGGAGGACAGGCAGGAGGACAGGCAGGAGGACAGGCAGGAGGACAGGCAGGAGGACAGGCAGGAGGACAGGCGGGAGGACAGGCAGGAGGACAGGCGGGAGGACAGGCAAGAGGACAGACAGACAGGAGGACAGGCAGGAGGACAGACAGACAGGAGGACAGACAGGAGGACAGACAAGAGGACAGACAGGAGGACGGACAGGCAGGAGGACAGACAGGAGGACAGGCAGGAGGACAGGCAGGAGGATAGGCGGGAGGACAGGCAGGAGGACAGGCGGGAGGACAGGCAAGAGGACAGACAGGAGGACAGACAGACAGGAGGACAGGCAGGAGGACAGACAGGAGGACAGACAGGAGGACAGGCAGGAGGACAGACAGGAGGACAGACAGGCAGGAGGACAGACAGACAGGAGGACAGGCAGGAGGACAGGCAGGAGGACAGACAGACAGGAGGACAGACAGACAGGAGGACAGACAGGAGGACAGACAGACAGGAGGACAGACAGGAGGACAGGCAGGAGGACAGGCAGGAGGACAGACAGGAGGACAGGCAGGAGGACAGGCAGGAGGACAGACAGGAGGACAGGCAGGAGGACAGACAGGAGGACAGACAGACAGGAGGACAGGCAGGAGGACAGACAGACAGGAGGACAGACAGACAGGAGGACAGACAGACAGGAGGACAGGCAGGAGGACAGGCAGGAGGACAGGCAGGAGGACAGACAAGAGGACAGACAAGAGGACAGACAGGAGGACAGACGCTTCTCCACGTATATCTGCTGTATTATTTTCCTCATGTTGCCAAAGACAGTTCCAGCTGCTACGTTCCTGTTGTTTGGTCCTGTAACGTTGCTTTGTGGGACATTTCTCTGTGTTTAGTTGAGTGAAGGACCTGTGTAGTTATCAGACTGTCAGACCGACACGCCCTCGATGGCTTATCAGTTCACACTGGTTCGGTTCGCCAAATTCACTTTCAGATCACTGCCAGATGGTTTGGTCAATAGGACAAAAGTTATCTGCATGTACTGTCGACATGAAATGAGTTACCATCGAAGTAGTTGAGTCTCAAATACCATCTGCCGAGTGTTTAGAAAATCGCCGAGTGTTTAAAAAATTTAAAGGGGTTATTTTTTTAGCCTTTTATTTTCCTGCATGATTTGAAGTGTTGAATAAACATTTTCATAGAGCAAGTGTATTTGCCCTCTCTTATGTTGTTAAAAGTATTAAGAACATGGAAAAAATACATTAAGGTATATTTAGAACTATGAGTTAACTATGGACAAAATGCGATTAATCGCGATTAAAAAATTCATCGTGTGACAGCCCTAATTTATACACAAACTACTACCCCCTAACCCTTATATATATATATATATATATAGGGCCGGGACTCGATTAATTTTTTAATCTAATTAATTAGAGGCTAATTGCTAATTAATTAATCGCAATTAATCGCATTTTAATCGCATATAAATATTTGACCTGAGAACAGTGAGAAGTAATTTGTTTCACATGGATTTTTAGTATACCATTGAATAATGACTGAATACATAAGCTTAAGCAACAAAATATTGTTTATTTTTGCTCAACCAAGTCCAACAGACCAGTGCAATTTGTGCCATTAAGTGTAGCGGAAGTGGGTGTGGCTCCTTGTATTCGGAGTCGGGCTAACGTCCACGCTAGCTGCTATATGTTTTGCATTGAGGTGATACTTGAGGCTCGATGTGCTGCGGTGATATGCGAATTCCTTGTTGCATAGCTTGCACACAACCAACAACAGCTCTTATCGACGCTTACATCCGTTCGTTTTTTAAAACAACATTTCCACGGGGCCAACCAAAGCGGTCTCATCAGCTTCTTCGTTCATGTTCACTGTGGTTTGTTGTTGTTTGAAGTCATGAACGCTACTTGGTGCTCCAGTATAATCGGTCCGCCTGAAACTCGTCCAGTGAGAAAGATTCCGCGGTGCAAAAATAAGTGCGATTAAAATGCGTTAATTTTTTTAACGTGTTAACGCATTGTAATTAATTAATCCTAATTAACGCGTTAAAGTCCCGGCCCTAATATATACATATATATATATATATATATATATATATATATATATATATATATATATATATATAGGGTTAGGGTTAGTCTTATTTATATATATATATATATATATATATATATATATATATATATATATATATATATATATATATATATATATATATAAATAAAGACGACAAGTTGTGGTTTTACAGGCTGTATTTATCAAAAACAGCAGTTGGAAATAGAGCCAAGCTTGCTGTTTACCCCTGCTTTCAATCTTTATGCTAAGCTAAGCTAATTGCCTTCATGCTGGATTCATACTGTGTTTATTCTTCTCTGTTCAAAGCAGCAACCTCTCCATAGCAACGTTTAACTCGTGTTTCTGTGACCTTTCTCACCTCAATGAGCATTTTGATGCGCGTGATTCTCTGGAAGGGCAGCAGCAAGAAAGACATGAAGGGCAGCCGCTGGCACTGAGGAGACTCCTGGAGACGAGTGATCACTGCGGCAAACTGCACATTGTTCTTCCTGCAGACACATAATTGCACATATATATACTCAAATGAATCTTGTGTATTGCAGCAGTAATGTTTATATATCCTCTTTTCTTTTGTGTTCCTGCAGGAAAAAGCTTAAAGCATTTAGTTTTAAGAAGAGAAACTTCAGGTCCTTACATAAGCAAGCTGAAGGTCTTCTCCTGGTAGATCTGGTTGCGGACGTAGTCAATGTAGGCAGGGAAGTTGTGCTGGGCGTGGTAGTGGATTATGTCGCAGATGTCAGGAAAGACCAGATCCCCGAATATGCGGTCCTCCAGGTCTTTCAAGAACCTGTACAGTCAGAAAGCAAAGGCTTTACCAAAAATTAAAAGCTTTTTTGAACCGTTAAGAAGAACTGACAAAGACGCAACCATCACCTGACCTCAGTCAGGAAATGACTCATTACATCTTTCCTTTTCCTTCCCATCTGTTGGTATCTTTGTTCGGAGTACCAAGTGACCTCGTCGTTCTTCAACTCATAAAGCATGTTCCTATTTCCCCATCCCTTTATCTCCCTCCATCCTTCCTACTGCCGTTTCTCACCTCTCGCTGACCTCCCGGACCCTCAGGATGTTAGAGAAGAGGGTTTTCCTGTCTCTGATGATCATTGCCTCCTCCAGATCGCGGCTGTCCAGGAAGTGTTCGGTTAGAACTCGCAGGGATCGAAGGTAAGAGGACTCCGATGTCAAAACCTCAAACATACTCTGCCAAGGAGAAGGTGAAGAATGTGACATGTTTTACACAATAAGGACCTAGATAAGAAAAAGTGAATGTACACGGTATAAAGCAGGGTTTCTGCAGGTATTATTTTATGAGATATTTTGAAGACCATTCATAAAGCAATTTAAGACCAATTTACATCTATAGTGGCTAGGAGAAGCACAGGCTTCAACAGGCTTCAACTGAGAATGTGCTGCCCTCAAGCTAGATCTCATTGAACTCTCAATTTACCTTCCACGGAAGTAAGTCCCATGAACATAATACAACACCTCGTTAAAATTGACACACTTATAATAAAGGCTGAAATTGAATAGGATGGAGTACAGAGTTAGAAACAGACAGAAGAACTGACAGCTAAGAGAAGTGGGCTAGGTCACTAATCCACGTGACAGAACAAATAATCAATTTGTAATTAATCCATGTAATGATTGTTAATTGTACAACCAATTCCTTTTCAATACAATTAGTTTTCATTGGTAGATTCTCTTCTTATAGCTCAATTAAATCAAATAATGACTTGGGTTATTTCCAAAAATGCATCACTTCCTATACTTTAAAGGTTTCTCCTTGATGTTGGAAAGTTGGAAGAGTGACTGGAAAAGCTTTCATGAACCAAGGACGGCGTGAATCAATATTATATTACAACAGTGAGTGATACAGTGGGGCAGAGTGCGTCTAATTTTTATTAAAACACCACATTATTATTTTAAGATGTAATTTAAAATTTGATACAGCATCTCCCATTTCACTTCTGCTCCCATCATTGATTTCTCTTTATGTAATCTCTCCTCTGTACATTAGCTCACCTCCTGGTACTTGCACTGCTCCGGGGTGAGCTGCTCCAGCACTCCGCTGTCCCGTACGTCTGGCAGGTCTTGCCACAGGGTGCTCTGGCCCGGTGTGGGCACAGGGCTGCTTCTGAGTGCTCCGTTTCCAGTGCCAGTACTAGTTCCAGTCCCGGGGCGACGGGCCGTCCAGTCCATAGCGTAGTCCGCGCTAGTTTTACTGATGTTACGACAAACGGTCTGGCGTCGGATCTCCTTGGTGATGACGGTGGCGCGGTATGTCTGGTACAGTGGCTCTGAAGGGAATCAAGTCACAAAGTTTCCCAATTATACACAGCAGTATACATGAAGTAGACACCTCTTCACCAGTCAAAAACATGAGTCACCCTGCTTCAAACTGGAGCAGTGAGTGACAAATTGGACATTTTACAAACTGTATGCGATCTGTAACATCAGCCCTATGATGTATGGTTTTATTGTTGGTTTACAGTTTGTTTACTAAAATGCCACTAACCCGATCAATGTAACTCATTTACTTGTTAAAAATAAGACCATTACAGTCTATTTCTAAGCAGATATGAGTGTGCAGTGTGTTCCCACAGGAAATGAGACAAATGAAACTACTCAGTCACAGTAAGTGAGCGTACAAAAACGCGTTTAATTATTGAGTGTGCTGTTGGTGTACGTTACTTTTTTTGTATACTGATTCTATAAACAGCATACTATGAAAAATAGCACATGCTATATACGATATACAATCAGTATGTTATATGGAATTGGGACACAGCACGAACATTAAGGTCAGATAAAAAAAGTGAGTGAGTGTAAATAGTTGTATCCTGTTTAAAGCAATCTTGTTACATTTTCAGCGGCTACATTTGTCTTTTTATGTTTTGCTTTCTGTTTGTTTCAGGTGTAAGCCTTACCGTCCTGCAGCCGGGACTCCCAGCTGAACGAAGACTGCCTCTGGAGGGAGTCCCTGCTGACCGGGAGCCTGAAGCAGGAAAGAGGAGAAAGGGATCAGCCAGGGTGAAATTAAACCAAACTATCCAACAAAAGAGTGAACACAGTTATTGATCCCTCCATACACAGAACAAGCAGTCATGACTTTAAGTTGAGGCTCGTGAACCTATATATTTTTACTATTGTTAACAAATCCCTTAAAAAGACCAAAACCAACAATGTGCTCATCTGTTTCTGAATCCTTTCTGACTTTCACACTCTCTGGGACATTCAAGCTTCAAGCACATTTATTCCAACTTAAATATTTTGAAAAATGTGAATTAGTTTCCTTAAACAGGTGAGTACTGCAGCTTTTAGAAAACGACACTCAAACGGGAATAAACAGTGCATTTGTTGGGGACTACTTTCAGCTGCAGATTAATACACATTTGGTAAGCTAGTGAGTATTTACCACTGCAAGATGGTTAACTACATTGCCCATGTCCATGGTGATGAGGAACAGTGTGGCCCATTAATGTGTTTGTTTAGGACAACAATATAAGTGTATTTAAAAGTGTCGCAGTGGAATGAGCTACACAGATGATACTTGTCAACATTTGTGGAGCACCTTGGTGTAATCCCACATGCCTGCATGTCACATCCCTCTCTCTCCCCAGTTCTGTGTCTCCCCCTCCACCTGTCACTGTCCACTAAAGGAAAAAATGACCCCAAAAATAAATAAAAAATCTAACTTATTTAATAGCATCATTCCATTGCTGGTTTTGGTTTCTAACGATTTGAAAAACAGAGAAATAGAGAATATCATCAGCCTAAACCTTTCTCAAAATGGATGTCAGAGGAAAAGGGTCAGAATAATAACTCACGGTCCTTCAGCTGTGCCTTCTTTTTCTCCCTCACTGCCTTCATTCTCCTCTCCTTCTAAAAAGTCAGGTAAATTGTGTCATCACTTTCAGATACACAGAAAATGAACAACTTGTGCATTATTCATAGCTCTTCTCAGGAAAAATAATACTGTTTGTTCCGTACAAACCTTTTCTCTGTGTTAAGGACTGCAGCGAGGCGCTGCTGAGCCTCCTGGGATCTTTCTGTGGCGGTGGAGGTGGGGGTCTGTGGGGGCTGGGGGTGGATGTTGGGGGTGGAGTGATGGCCCGTTGGGGGCTCAGCCCGCTGGCAGTGGAGCTGCTTGGGGACGAGGGACGCAAGTTGCGCCACTCCTCCAGCGTGGGCTGTGGGAGGGGAATGCCAGCCCGGTGCACTGGAGTGAGGCTGCGGCTGTCCTGCATCACGGGCATCCTGGGCGGGATGGCAGGCGGGATGTCGTCTGGGCTTGAGGGGGGTTCAATGTGACCCTGGAACTCAGATGATGGGTCTGAGGTGCTGTAGGACAGTTTGGAGCGGCGGGCTGGTTTGCGAACTTTAATTAGAGGGATATCCAGTTCCTTACAGGAAGGCATGGTCTTTTTAGGAGTGGGGTCAACCATTGGAAGTGTGGCCTCATAAATATTTTCTTCTTCTTCTTGGGTGGGTATGTGGTGGATTTGTGTTAACTGAGCATGTTTTGGGGGGGATAAGAGGAGACTGTGAGCGACTGACAGCGAGGGCAAGAACAGAGTGGGGGCCCGGGTCAGAACGTCTCCTGTGACCCTCCGCGATTAAAACATCTAATGATTGGTGGAACTTTGTCTTTTTTTGTTTAAACACTTCACTCTCATCAACCACAGAAGTCATGTCCACCTCATCCCCCACCACGCTGTCCCCTTCTACCTCTTCATCCTCCTCCCAATCCTCCCCATCCTCCCCCTTCTGCTCTTCATCAGTTTCATCCTCTTCTGCACCCACACCATCATCCACATTCAAAGGCACCCATACTAGCTTCATGCCAGGCCACTGGAGGTGGCACATGCAGCTGCAGTTTGGCTCGCAGCAGGGACTGAGAGGCACATGTGGACTGTGCTCTGCCTCTGCTTCACCTCCTCCAATTAGCTGAACCTCCACCTCTTTTCCATCAGGTGCTGCATCAAACAGAAGCAACACAGATTAAAGCTTTGAAATGTTAATAAGAGAAGAAAATAAATCACAATAAACTTTTTCCTTCTTCCGGAAGTAAACATACAGACACTGATTTTTCTTCCACATCCCAGGTTAAAACACAAAGCTAATGGGTATGAAGGAGCGGTTTCCTGTCCTCTTTTTCTCCCCTACATGTGCACCCCCGGATACAGCTGCTCACTTCACTTTTATTCATTTTTTTTCCATCCATCAGCAATTCATCACTATGCAAGTACAGCACATCTGCAAGTGGTGTGTTCAAATATTCATGGGACTTTTGGAGGGTTGCATCAGGAAAACATCCAATATTGACAAAAGGAAATGGGACAGGAGGAGAAAAGAGACGGGAGGATTAGGATGTGAAGGTTAAGTGGGTCAGTGAGTAAAGATATGAAAGTCAAACTTGTTTTTTTCCCACATCAGCAGCCAATAGTAATGTCTTTTTGAAATATACTTTAAAAAGATCCAAAGAGCATTGAGTTTTTTCAGACGTGTATTGATAAGGTGAACGCATTATTTTCACAAAAGGCCATTATTGTTTAATATCATTATAAGATAAATCTAAATAATTGCATAAATATTACTAGTGGGGCTGAAATAGTTAGTTTATTATTAAATTGATTCATCAAACTATTTCAATACTGTTTTTCAAGAACAAATGTAAACAATTATCTGGATCATGCCTCTCAAAGATAAGGATTTGCTGATTTTTATCTGTTTTAATTCATTGTATATTTCATATTTTTGGATTGTTGACCATCAGTAAGACAAAACATGCCCTTACAAAATGAAACCTTGGGCTGTGGGAAACTGTTTTTATTACTTAGGGTTAGGGTTATTACAAGAGGCATCTTCAGTTCAGCAGAACCAGTTACTTACGATATAGCACTTAGAATTACCATGACCTGGATGACTGACAACCTTCATCAACTTGTTTTAGTGCCGTACCACTGGATCACAGTGCAGCTATTTCTTCAGGCTGAGAGACCAGTTCATCCTCAGCACTCAACCCTAAAAAATAGTTTTAACTTTAAAACCAGTCCAACCTGGGTGAGGTGGAATTCGACCCAGTGACAAGCATAAAGAAAAACTACACAGAAATTGTCAATCTTCTCACTGACAGTCTCGTTTGCTTATGTAGGTCATATAAAGGCATCAGTATTGAACTGAGACTGTTTCATAACCAGTTAAAAGTTATTTCTAGTACGTTTAAAGGCTGACAAGGAACCAAAACAAGGAAGTGATATTATAGCATGTGTAAGTGAGGAAGGAACATACAAATCTCTTTCTAATCAGACAGTGACTATAATGTCACTTCTTTGAGTTCCTCTTTTGTCGAGTCAGGACAAAGCCCAACATCATGACACAGCAAAACAGCAGAGCTCCTGTGCCGATGAGATCAACAGATCAAAACTGAAACAAATCTCCAAAGTTTTTATGTACTTCGCTTTACTACTTTATATAATCACCAAGTAGCAACTAGTAAAGAAGATAAGACATTCTGTCTCTCTTACACACAGCCGATCATCTGACTGGCTGAACCTGTTCAGTCTGTTCAGTCTGTTCAGATTCGCCAGAGGCATCAAACCTGTCAGTCAGAATAAGCAACACCGACTGCACTGCAGATTTAACTTTCAAACCAAGCACTGTACACACACACTCATTTGCAGCAGTTGGTACATGCGCGTATGCACTTATTGCAACAACTAACAAATGTCAAAAATTGTAAATTAATGTTTTTCGGACAGTTTTTGAGATCGACCTTTGATTTGAAACTACACTCAGTCCAGTGTCCGTAAAACCTAAACTAAAGTTGCACTGCAGGTTGTGTGAGACTGTGAGAGAAATGAAAATGATGCCTTATCACTCCAATAAACTACAATTTATTATGCCATCTGATCTCTGTTCTGCTGAATAAAAGATACAATAAATAACTTCAAATGCTGACAGTGCTATATGGCAGCAGAAGTCTAAAACATTAGAATTTCATTTTAGAGAAATCATGTGACAAAGCTTCCTGATGTTTATCGTATCAAGTTGGAAGAGTGACAAGGAACTTCATCATTATCATTCCAAAAGAAATTTGATAAATAATGACCCATAAAATAAAATACCAAAATAATTATGAAGAAGCAGCAGATCAAGACAAGACAGAAAGCATTCTGAATTGACCCTAAGATCCAAGATTAAGAGCCCAGTAAACTCAACTGTACCTGATCGACCTCCTTCCACACTGATGCTGTCCCCCTCCTCCCCTCGCTCGCTCTCTTTCCGCTTCTTGCTCCTCTTCAGAGGCAGCGGAGGTGCCTGCGCTCCCCCTAACTGAAGCTGCAGACTGGACCGCCCTGGTTTGGGCTTTATCGTAGGCGGCCTTTTGAACCTTTCACCTGCCTTAAATTCTGCGGTACCATTGCTGGGCTTTTCACCCAACTCTTTTGGCACTTGATCCTGTATGCTAAATTTGTTCACGATCCTCTTGACCTTCCCCTCAGAAAGGTTCGTACTGCTGCCTTTGTCCCCCAGAGGAGGGGAGTTGGCTTGTGGTGATGGTTTTGGAG
This sequence comes from Lagodon rhomboides, assembly GCA_039737535.1. NCBI lineage: Eukaryota > Metazoa > Chordata > Actinopteri > Spariformes > Sparidae > Lagodon > Lagodon rhomboides. Next base: position 275,805 of record CM077806.1, read on the forward strand.
GGATCTCCGGTCTCGGCTTGGCCTCAGGTTTAATGAGTTCAGGTGATGAGGCCTGTTGGGGTGCTTCCTGGACAGACATGGTAACTGGAGTCTTCTTTAATGGTGTGTTTCACTCCTAGCCCTGACCAATCAGAGGTCAGACTTTGAGGGCAAAGGTCAGTGTGAGCGTGTCATCATCACCTGATGAGTAAAGAGAAAGGAAAAGTAGCTTAAAACCAATTGGATATGATATCACATATCAAATTTTGATACAGAACACAGATTACACTCTGAAAAAATTCATCAACATCGATTCAGAGCTAGAATTGACAATCAAATTTTGTATTGTCAAATCCTGGCACCTGCATTACCCACAATGCAACTTGACCACTGACAGTTCACTCAGAGTATCAGGTTTGTTATACTAGTACCGGCTAATATAGCCTGGGAATTTTTTTCTTTCTAGGGCTGACCCGAATACCTCAGAGTTTGAATCATTGCCATAGTAACTGATGTCCAACTCCAGTATTTGAATTCGAACCTTTCGCTCTTCTTGGCTTGCACAAGTGCTGTCCTGCAAGTACGGGACCCTGACAAGCACTCGCTAGTCAAGTTGACTTCTGAGACAGTGCTGGGCACTCCATACCATTATTAAACAGTAGAGAGCCAGAGGAGAATATAAATAATGGCCGCTGGTCAGACTTGAACTGAGGACGTTGTGATTACAAAGTGAGCCTTAAACCCTAAGTTAGTGGTTCTCATTCTTTTTGGTGCGGACCCCTGAAAAATCACATGATTCACTATAATTATAGTCGTATTCTGTAGCTGGAATAAACATTTACATAAGGCAATAAACATTACATAATTCAGTATTCCATTACAGTATAATCCTGAGATCAGACTTTGAGCTCTGTGCTTGAAATCTCTCGCTGTAGTGAGGCCTCAGAGGAATCTGAACTTTGAACTGTAAGGAGCACATTCCCACAAATCAAGAGAAGTGTGTTTACTGCTCTACAAGGTGACACAGTGGAGGGAGATCCAGCTACAGATCATTGATTTTTCCATCGAAATATTCCTTGACATCACTGTACACTTTCTTAAATTGTGATTTATTAATGACTCACAGCTGAGAAGCATGATGTGCTATATCTGCATCGCAAGCTGACATTTGAAGTGTCACATGATTCATGACACTGTGTTGCAGATCAACTAATAGTTAACCACTGTTTCAATACAAATGTACATTTATAATCACTCCACCCTGTCCACTGTTGCCCTGGCAGTTTGAAAAGCCTGCAGCTCTCTGTAATCTTTTACCTTTCAGCACTCTGAAAATGTTTGTACACCCTTTTAATGTTTGCTCACTCTGCAACATTGTCTGAGGTTTTAACATACCGGTAGATGTCCACTTTTAAAAATATGACCCAAATGTGCACTGATGTCATGTATTCACAGGAAACTCAATGATCATATGACAAATCTGCAAACATGATTAGAGTGGACACACATCTGTAACAAATCTGCACTGCTTCATTTAAAATTCAAACAATGAGACATTTCCATATTCAAAGCTCTCTAGTGATACAAATGAAGCCGTCAAACGTGGCACTTCTTTCAGCCAGTAGGAGTCTATAAAAAGAAATATGACGACAATAAAATGAAATTCAATTTCCATTCTGAGCGGCCAAATGGCCACGCTGCAAATACTCCTCCCCATCTTTTTTTGATGTGTTAGCAACAGCTGATGCAACACCAAACCCAACAAGGGTTAGTCATCATCTGAGTCATGCAGAAAACAGAGCAGAGTTACTGCACTGCTTTCTTTGTGGGCCTCTTTGTTTCATACATCTAGTGTGTAAATGTGTTAATCAATGTCAGTGAAAGGCTTCACCAAACTTCATTAACAATTGATGTAGTGATTAGTTTTTAGGTTAATTGATTTATCATTTAGTCTATGGAGTATTTTGAATATGACAGATGCACAACAGAGACCAATCAGCAGCTGGCAGTCATATGAACCCCATGTATCTATAGACAGTATTAGCCACACTAGCTGCCTTAGATGGATGTCAATGTCCACCACTTTGCTCCAGACTGAAATATCTCAACTAATATTTGCTGAATGGCCTGAAAAGATTTGTTGGTGAGCAAAATTGGAGCCGATACATTTCCTGTTGACGGAAACTGTGGGACTTGATCTCTGCCTGGTGTTAAAGCTCTTACATGAATCAGTTGGTACTTGTCTATGATTGTAGGTATTTTAAGAAATACTTTACCTTTCTTGTTGCTGTTATTTATTGCTTTGTTTTGTTAGGGTTAGGGTTAAGAAACTGCAGCCTTTTATCAACACAGTTATGTTTATCAGAACAGGGGCACTTCATTGATTCTACAAGTGAAGTTCAGTGAACTCATCACGTGAAGCACTACTATTCTTGGGAAAACAGTTGTTCAGGGCTGCAACTAACAATTATTTTTCTTACAGATGAATCTGCCATTAATGTAAACTTTTAACTGATTATTTGTTTTGTTTGTAATATGTCAAAAGATTGTGACAAAATGCTCATCACAAAGTGAAAGTGACATTCTCAAATTGCTTATTTTGTCCAACCAGCAGTCCAAAACCCAAACCGTTTTTATTTCCTATTATTAATGACAAAGAAAAGCAGAAAATCCTCACATTTAAGAAGCTGTAACCAGCAAATGTTTGACATTTTTGCTTAAAAAATGACTGAAACGATTAACTGATTATCAAAATAGCCTGCTGTTTAATGTCTTCTGTGGCTCTATAAGGAGCATAAAAATTTTTTTAAAAATGACTGAGCTGCATTATGGGAAATGTAGGACCTTGTCCTAGTGTTTTTGCAGCTTGAACCATAATCAGACATTAACCCCACGTTTATACATAGCAGGGTATTTAGAGAAACGAATATTTCCCCCGTTTTCAAAAATATCATCATGCACACAACATCGTTTTCAAAAAAGTTGCCATCTACATCAACCCGCATAAATACGCCGTCGAGCGCCATTATAACTCTGCCAAACCTCTGGGCGGCAGTGTAGGGAGAAGGATAAAGCCATGCAAGCCAATCAGAATCCTCAGAATCAACAACAACGAATAACACAAGCGACTTCCTGTTCCTTTCAAAACAACGCTCACATGACGTTAAGCATTTTCTGGCGCATAGCCTAATGAGCGTGAGAAGCTAAAACCCCGTTTCTCCCAGCTGACACGACAACACATAACCGGAGTTTTCCAAATTCTCCACTTTGCCCAGAGTTTTTAGAAATAATCGTTTTCTGTGATAAAAACGGGGTTTTCGTGTAAACGAGAGGCCAAACCGCCTGGAAATATCTGCGTTTTCCCTTCGTGTAAACAGGGCTTAACTCATATCTCAGCCTCTCCTGCATCAACTTTGACCTTTATCTTTTAAAATATTTTCCCTGTAAGTCCCCCAACTTTATGTGAGAACATTACTTAATAGTTGGATTGCTCCTTTAATGGGGCATTCACAAAGATTAGAGGCTGTTGCTTTTGTGTTAAGTACCACTAATTTCATACAAAGTCGTGTCTCGTGTCTGAACAGGGTGACATTTGAAATTAATCAACAGTAGTGCCTCATACCAGCAGGTAAACAAACCATCACAGATGTCAAGCTACTATTTGCAGCTTAATTGTTTCCACACAGCTTGCTAAAGTCAATAACACACAACGAGTAGCCGTCTGTTATTGAGAAAGCGCACCAGCTAGTCAGACCAGTTCAGATGGCGTGTGCACGCTGCACAGTCAGTAAGCATATAATAAAGAGACAGACAGGGTTTCATGTTTCGGTCTGACGAGAAAAATGTTTCTGGGCTGACGGATCATGACTTAAACAATTTCAACATGACAGAGCAGGAATGTATGGCATGGAAACCTTTCAGGAGGTCATAAGAAAAAGCTACACATGCTTTAATTTTATGCTTTTCTCATTCGGTTTCTTGATTTTCGAGTTAGTTCAAAGACACATTCATAAATCTCAGACATCAGGAGACATGATGACATCACTACAGCATTGTGTGTGTATGGGTGTGTGTGGGTGTAATGTAGGTCTTCCCAGGGTTTCAGTTTTGACCCTCTGGTTACGATCATTGCCCACAGGGTGACATAAAATCCTCAAAATATTAGGGTGTGTTCACTCACAAAGACACTTTCTGATTGTGTGTTAATGCACTCGGAGAGACTAGATTTGAGATTACAGTCACTCACTGATTTCTTTTCAATCGCAACCAGACTTCACTTATCTTTTGTCTCCCTTTGGTCTATTGACCTGGTTAGTTCAATGGCTCCATCCTCCAGTCTACTGGACCCTAACACATCATTCAGGCTGGGTCAGTGGGCCAGTCATTTATTCAGTAAGTGTATTTGTCTGGGTAAATTCAATACATATCAGATATGGTGTGATCATTTAAATCAGAGCAGCTTGAGAACAATCCTTAAGTGCTTAAAGAGGGTGTCCATTAACACAATGCTCTCCCTGAATGTGTGTGTGTGTTGTACAGTAGGCCATCTGCTCTGGAGACTAATGGGTCAGTGTGTGTATAAAATGGGTAGGGGGGCTTTAAGAGAGCTACCATTGTAATACATGTGATGTGTATGGAAGCTCCACGTTGGACAGGAAGATGGGACGGAAAAGGTGTGTCGGAAAGGAAAACGCACACACTCATACACCCTCAGCGAGGTAGAAATGTAGGAAGGATGAATAAACACACAAATTTGGTTTTGTGATACATAGATATGCTGATGTAAACAAGCTGTTTAGGTCTGACATGAGGAAAATATCACAAATGAAGCTGCCAATAGTGGTCTAACCTGTTATATGTCAATTTAAGTGATAACAAAACAAAACATTAAAATTAATCAAGACGAATTGAGTGTCAAGGGCAGACTATTCATAAAATGTTCAATAACAAAGTTTCCCAATAACCTTATCATCTGTATCTTTTAATCGCCAATTACGTGCCCTAGTTTTGTACTGCTCCCTACCTTCACTACCAAAATGGGACAAATTGTAAAGATATTCAACTCCATGATATTCTACAGAAACACCACAAGGGTTAACCTAATTTGTTTTCAGTATGACATCGCCACTGTAGTATTATAAAACCCCTTGCTGTGTGTTAAAACGGGTTTCCATACGGGAACAGGTGCCTACGGGCTCAACCGTCAGGGTAAACCATACCGCACCTGCTAAACTACCTAAAGTGAAGTAATCTCGTTAAAAGCGTACAAGAACAGAACAGGTAACTCACCGGTGATGTCCAGACATGTCTGTTTCTTTCTCCTCAGTTATTCGGCTCTAGTGTTGGCAGTCCAACATAGTTAGCTTGGCAAGAAAAAAATGGCTTTAGGTTAAGATCGGTCCAGGGCGCAGCTACGTTGAATGTACTTTAAACTTAACTCGCCCCGCGGATAAAAAACGAATTGTCGTTTAAAAAAAAAACACTCTTCGGACAAATTTTGCACAACGAAAAAGCGAACCGGTTCAGTTTCTTATTGTTTCTGACAGGCTTGCTGTCTGCGCACCCATCACGCTCCTGTTGTTGTCTCCTTTGTTACCAGCAGCATGTATGAGAGGAGAAGACGGGAGGTAGGAGTGTAACAACCCCCCTGAGGACAAAACCCGCCAAGTCACACACCGCCATGTTGACGGGTTCCGGTACGGGATTTCAAAATAAAACCTAAATTTAAACTAGGATTTATAGGTCTAAAAGGTTTCTGATAACAGGTATTCTCAGCAATTATCCTCTGGCTAAGGATGATTCCTCCATAGTGACACTTTAAAGTAAAAACAGATGTGTTTTTTTTTATCTTAACCATGAATGATTGGGTTTGATGGTAAAGCTCTGGTTGTACGTTATAGTTTGATGTACATCATGTCATGGCAGCCTGTTTGGTGAGTTTTAGGATTTGTTGTACATATTTTATCATATATCTTATATATTTTAGAATTTCTTCCCTTCAAGGCTGTGTATTTTCCGTGTTTCACCTGCCTGAGTCCAATTTCCCTGTATAAACAAATACAAAATAATGTAAAAATGTAATTATGTTTAGAGAAACTACATGATGTTTTTATTCAGACAACATGCATGGTCTATACAAACATATCTTCATGATATATAGTATGATAGACATGCATTTATTTACTTATTGTTTCTGGAAAAACTTTTCAGTCTTTACTGTCCCTCAAAAAAATGGCTAACAGGCTTGCAGCATTTCAAAAACAGACACAGACTCTTACAAAAACAAACGAAAAAAACATCTTGGCTTGAAAAAACTGATTACAAGAGGCAAAAACAAATTAAAGCCAATATAAACTGATACATAAGCTCAGGAAATAAATTTAGTGCTACAGGGTTGATAACAACAGAGGTAAGTGCAAAGAAGGTGATTTATACACATACTTACTCACACATGAGAAATGAATTATCGATTCAATCTCCATGTTTTTTCCATGAGATTCACACTTAACCGAAACTCTTGCAATTCAAGAAACAAAAAAAACCCTTAATGTAAACATTAATCTCTGTGTAATTTGTTTTCTACTTTCGTGTAATCAACCATTTTATTTTTCTGAATAACGTATTTGTTCCAACATCATCACCCAGAAATCTTGTTTTGGTGATTTAGCTTTTGGTGTTTTATTCAAATACTCTTATTTTGAAGGCCAAAATATCACAATTCCGGCATTTCCTGGCAGTTTATTGTAAACTTGTTCTTCCAATTTACTAAAAATCTCTGAAAATAAGCACTTTATGTCTGGCGTGACAATCGTATCACGTTATGTTTAATTTGTTTGTTACTTAGGCTACAAGGCTAAAAAGTTCGTGCACCCGAATTCCCCTTCTGGATATTACAAAAGGATTATCTTATCTTATAATGTGTATTTGTATTAAACAATGAACAGTTTCAGTTTCAAACTGAGATATATATTACACTATCTAAATCTGAATGGTCGACTGTCCTGAGCTGAGTAATTTCACTCTCGCTAATGAACAGTGACGTGACATAATATAATGCTTTTCATGACCATTGCCTGTAAATGGATATGACACATTATACGGAAGACATACAACCAACTCTTTGTGGTAAATGACATGGTACATTACAGGTGCACAGCAGGAGGTGCTTGGCCACTGCACACGTCCCGCCCCTCACCTCTGTGTTTCACTTTTGTATCCTTCTTCCACCTAGCGCCTCAGTTTGGAACATGTCTTTAAACTGGAGAAACCGGATTCTTCAGAGATTACAGTTCATATTACATGTTTTATTGTTTTTACTGCCATACAGGAAGTCAAAAAATATTTTTGGGCTGTAACTTGTGGCATAAGGTTTAAATAGTTCTACAAAAAAATAATTAATTAATAAACTAATCTAAGTAAAACCTAAAAATACTCAGTTAAATATTTGATATACCATTTAATATGAGATTAATTATATAAGAAGTTGAATTTACTGTACCAAAATGTATCTTACTGCTTTAAGAACATAATTTAGTAATCCAAAACTTTAACTTACTATATCATTGTTTTGACTTTCTGTCATATTGACTCACTATATCATCATTCTGACTTTGGAAGTCAACATTTTGTCTTTTCTTTCACTGTGATCTTTACTTAATTGCTCTGCAAAATGGTGAATATCTCTTAATTTTTTACGTCACAACTCAAAATAGAATTTCAGTGTTTTCCAAATGAAACTTTTGATGTTAATACTTTGGCTTACCTTACCGATAATATTTTTGTACTGACTATTTCAATATTTTGAATTTGTGGTCAAAGTTCTGAGTGAGTTGCCTGAATCCAAATTTTTACTTAGTATAAAATAATTTTGACTTTGCAACCCAAAGTATGATTCATAAATGCACAGCTTTGCTGCAATATCCCAAAAAAATAATATACAGAGTAAACATTTTTTATTACCGTGTTATCATTTTAATTGAGTAACCAAAATTCAACATTTTATCTCATTATTTTCAATTTTTCATCATATTTTTGACCTACTAATTTGTGATTTTAACTTCCTATTCCATTACTTCATATAGAGTAACCTAAAAAGTCAAAATATCTACCTACTCTCTCATGATATTATTAGTGGTGGAGTGATAATATATTTTTTTCCCCTATTATTTATATTTTATCATATCTTGTCCCCTTTCCTGATGAGAATCGGCCTCCCAGTATCATAATACCTGCAGGTAACTTCAGCAGTATTATGATGCACTGACTCCTGAGGAACATAAAGGCCATTATGAATGAGAAGTAGACCCGGTCGGTTTGATACACGTAAGACGTTGCTAGGGCTAGTAACTTCAGACATTTTCAAAATTATCGATTACAATTCAGCACATCACATTTGCCATTTATCTGCTTCCACTGCTGAAATTAATAGCAGAGAGAGAGTAAAATCACGCGGACCTATTTAACTAGGATGCTCCTGTTGCGCAAAGATACTGCGGCAATTCCTTTATACTCTGTAAGTCGCATGCTGGTATCGCTCCGCTGGCAGAGGAAATGCTCCTAGACCAATCACATCTGTGTTTACACCATCACCTGTCAAACATACACCCTCTGCTATATTTTCTCTCTGAAAGGTAGGGATTTCTTGTTTATTTCATTTTCGCTTTCTGTTTAAATGTTAACACCGTGGATGGAATGAGAGAGCAGGCACGGTAGCGAGAAAGCCGGTTCAAGTATAACGAGAAGCAGGCAGGGTTAGCAAGGTTAGCGCCCCCGGAGCTAGCGATATGGAGCTGGTTGTCTATCCGCCTGGCTTGTTTTTTAGCCGATTATCAGAAAGTCCTTGCGCCTAATCATCCCGGCTGAGGTCGGGGCGCAGGGATGCGTGTTAGCTTAGCCAGCCGGGCTAACAATTGTTTAGAACTCTTCGCATTTGTTCCGTAGCAGGGGTTATCATAGCTTTTAAGCTAGCAGGACCAGCCATGCAGTGCATCCTCAAGCTAGCATAAACGCTCAGCTAGAGAGAGATGCGATTAGCGGAGCCGTTAGCTAGAACGGTGCACGGATGGATTAATGTCACCGTCTGTATTTCTTATTTTTCGGTAGAGAGCACAGATATTAAACATTGCAGCTGACAAGTAAAACCGTTTTAGCCAGCCATTTACTGTATTTATTTCCTTTCTTTCTAAATGTGTCGCTTTCCTGCATTTCAATGTAACTGTTGGCAAACTAACATTCTGGTTGCTCACAATGGAAGGCTTGAGGCGATAGTTTGGTATTTTACCCCTTTGCAAATGGTGGAGGAAGTATTGCGTTAAGTTATTAAAGCAGAAGTAGCGGTACCACAATGCCCAAATAGTATAAATAAAGATCCTGCATTTACAATTATACTTAAGTAAAGTCCTTAAGCTTTAACAGTAAACTATATCTTAAAGTTTCCAAAATAAAAGCATTCAATATGTGGGGGAATGATCTCAATCTGTTTTAATTACAGTGTAATTGTATTAATTATTACTGCTGCATTCATATGTAGGTAGGTTTTTGCTGTAGTACTGTAAGGATGCATCATATTTTATAATATCTAGTTTGTGTATGCTTCCAAATTTTGCAAAGTAAATATTGTCCAGTAAATGTGGATAGGGATGTAAATGCTGTAAAAACGTTGAGTATTTGCATCTGAAATGTATTGAAGTAGAAGTCTAAAGTAACTTGTCAGTTAACTTACAAGTTATCCTACTTGTTTCCTCTAAAGTAGGTTGTTAAAATCATCTTTCATATTCCCTCTCAGCTTGATCCAGTTCTTCGCTGAAGCTGTGTGATGTTTTCACTAGGAGCAATATTTAAACCCAAGATATCCATCTCCATCGATTTTTCTTTTTTGGATGTACTGTTTCATCCAATAGAAATATTCCACGTTTGTTGTATCATTTTATTTATTGATTTATTTTTTTGTTGTATCATTTTATACACATCTGAGACTTTAGCCTGGCATATTTGGTGTCTTTGAAATGCTCTGGAGCTCCACTGGAATTTAAAACAAAGTTGGCTCCGCAGCATGAGTTTGTAATGTTTGAAACTGCCTGCTGTTAGTCATTTTTTTCTCCTGTAATCCCAGTATGAGACTTCCAAACAAGTAGGAGAAAAAAAGAGATTCACTCTTGAATTTCTTGTTAGGCCAAATTTGTGAAACTATAAAGGAGGGACGATGGGGCAGAGAGATGTGGAGAGGGGAGGGGAAGAGAAAGGAGGAGAGTGAATCAGATCCAGACAGTATAAGGTGCAGTGCAGTGTGGGTGTCTACAGTATTAACCCAGCCTCCGTGCTGTAGAGCTTTTTGATTTACAGTGTTCACTTTCACTCTCTTTTTTCTCTTCTCCTGTGCACCCAGGAGCTGAAACACACACTCACACTGAAGTGCCTACGGTAGCAGCTAACTGGACGGACTCTCTGGCAATTGACCTTTTGCAGGTAAGCCTGGGCTTACTTTGCACAATACAGTTAGACAAAGCTACTCCTGCTTGATCGGATCTTTCGCAGCTTTAACTTAGTGGTGCTGTATCCTGCAGTATTTTCCACAAGATTTGTAAAAGGGTTAGGGTTAGCACTTTAGTTTTAGACATTTCTTTGCTTTTGAAGGGCAGGAGCGTTTCTCACATGGCAGCTATGATATGAATACACGCTGGGAGCACATAGTAATATTTCAGGATCAGTGATCCGAGGGGAACATTTTGCAGGTCTTGGATAATAACACAAAGTCGCTGTTGTTGCTCAGCCAGAAGTATCACAGAGCGAGGGAATGGATTTGCATGCCTGTTTATGACTGAGAACAACATCAAAGATCAGAATCCCTTTATTGTCCCGTAAACGGGGACATTTCTTTGCCACAGCAGCCAAAGGACAGTAATATTACAAAAAACAATAATAGTAAAAAATAAACAATATTATAAAAAGGTAAGAATAGAATAGACTCGTATATACATATTCACATAACACTGTACAAAATGAACATGGAATTATAAACAGTGTGGCAGTGTGTTGTTAATGATGTAAAGCAAAAACTGTTGGGTCAAAAAAAGCAATGCCTTTAACAGCTCAGCCATCATTTTTAACATGGCTTTCATATGATATCTAAAAAAAACCAGGAAAAAAAGGAAGAGATCTAAAACCTCTTTCCTCCATTGACTGTTAATTAGAGAACAACTTTACGATGTTCTCGTAAATGTCTGCTTTTGAGCATTCTAATGATTTTTATTTTATTGCTGCACCAGCAGTTGGTCGCCATAAAAACACAATTTTCTCTCTAGATCACTGTCTCTGTGTGCTAATGAAACCAGCACAGTCAGACTTTGATGTCTTTGTGTTTTATTTTATTTGAAAAACTGTTCAGGGAAGTCCCACTGTTGAATAGATCCTGTGATTTTGTATCACAAGGAATGTCAGCAGCAGTTGTTTTTAGTCTCCTCTTAGTGTGTGACTTGTGATAACCCTGTCCCTGAGGCTTTGTGGCACTGTGTGTTTGTCTGTGGTGTGTGAAGTGTTAATTGGAGCATCTCAGGTGTAACGTGCAGCACTGGTGCAGTGTAGCAATGGCACAGAGGCAGCCTCAGTCTTCTGGGAATCTAGGCTAGCGATCCTAGAGAATACACACTGTGTAATCGAGGGAGGAAAAAAGAACAAATATAAGAGATACAGGCTTTTTGCTGTTTGATCACCCAGTTAGTTTTTTTAATATCATGCAGATACAGCCACTAATTTCCTCTTCAGATATGATTCCCCACCCCCACCTTTTTTTTTCTTCTTCATCTTTCCCCACCTCTCTGTCTTTAGTGGAATAGTGGAATAAGTCTTGAACCATGAGCTCAGTGGCAGTGTTGACCCCGGAGAGCTTTGCGGAGCATCGCAGTGGCCTCAAGGACCAGGAGATTACAGGTACATCCATCTGTCAACTATATACCTGTTATTACTCCTCGTGAGAAGGGGTTTCACCTCACTAGCCACATATTAGCCCAGGAGATCAGACCAATGTATTTTAATTTTCTCTTACTTGCCATTGATGTCTTGTACATGATACTTTTTCCTCTCAGTATTATCCCCATCTTCCTCCCTCCATCTTTACCTTCATCCTTGCCTTATTTATCTTTGTCTCTTCGGGGCCAGGCTGTGTCCCGGAGGATGAGGCCTACATCCCCACCTACCTGGAGGCCTTCCCTCCGCTGCCGGAGAAGGGGGCACCAGGGGAGAAGGCTGGGGAGCCGGCTTCAGCATGGGGGAGCAAGATCAGGCCCATCAAAGCCTCGGTCATCACCCAGGTCAGTAGCCACATACTTAAACACACGGAAAGTCATTGTTAACAGTCAGTTTCTCCTTTGCAAAACTGTATATTGCTCAACAGTATTAACATCGTGCAGTAGAGCTGGTAAAAAAGAGAACACCTGGTATGGTAAAAATACCCAAAAGAAGACACCTCCTCCTCCTCCTCATCTAACCTGTAAGACTGTCTGTGCGTAGGTGTTCCACGTGCCCCTTGAGGAACGTCGCTACAAGGACAACAGCCAGTTCGGTGAGGGCGAGGAGGCCAAAGTGTGCTTGGACATCATGCAGCGGACGGGGGCCCACATTGAGCTGTCCCTGGCCAAAGACCAGGGCCTGTCCATCATGGTCACCGGCAAACTGGACTCTGTCATGAAGGCACGCAAGGAAATCGTAGCTCGTCTTCAGACGCAGGTAAATTCACCTGAGTCGTTTGTGTTTATAGTTTGTTAACAGGTTGGCCGGCGTGATGCAGAGTGCATGGCAAGGATGTCTTCTTGACTAGAGCAATTGAAAATGCTGTCTTTTTTAGTCATATTGACTGTTAAACTGAAAAAAAAGGAGAAAACAATTTTTCTCCTTATAAAATCATAAAATATTTTTTTTTACATAACATTTATTTTCACTCAGACACATGTAAAGGAAAAAAGGCCCTCCCTTACAAGTGAGGCGAGCTACATCATGAACATGACATGTTATGAGTAATAATTATTTGTGTGTTAGTCAAGACCATTGTTGCAAATCAAAGTTATATTGACAATAATGCAGCAAGTTGGTTTTCCAAGTACACAAAAAAATAAAAAATGTATACGATAGGTCTAAAGAGAAATCTTAAGAGACTTCCTGTATAAATAAATGTTAAAAGTTGAACCGGATCTCTTTTGTTTTCCTCTACAAACAACACATGCTAAAACACGAGTTTATGAATTAATTTTGTTTTTAATGGAGAACATGAAAGCACATAGAAATGAGATGGTGCCTGGTGAGAATTATGTGATAATATATTTGTGTGCTGTTGTTGAACAATTTGTATTTTTAGGGATTACACATTCCTTTATTTTGGAGCCCGACTAACTCCATTTTTAAGTGACTGAAGTTTGAAAAGCGAGATTCACAAGAAGTTTTTGTCCTGACTGTGAATGAAAAATACCACTGGGCAACAGATGTTTTTCATGAGGAAGAACAAATACTCAAATCCCCACTTAAACTGATGAATGAGACCAGAGAAGTGTTAATGTGACTGTTACTTTTACTTGCTATTTATTTTAGAGGATCCAAAGATAGACAGGAAGAGTTAGTTTTAGCTGCAACTTTAACAACTCTTATTGTGCAGGCTGGCCGGTTTAGGACACAAAGTAGAGCTGAAAAATGACCGTCAGCTCCCTGGGGGGGGACTTTGTGAGCTTCAGCAGCAAACATGCTGATTTCCACTTGAATTGGTACGGAGGTCCACCTGTTTAGCTGAGCTGCAGTTATTGATACAAAACATTCTGTCGTCCTTGCAAGGTCGAATGCTTTTGTTGTTGTTTACTTACTGAAAACTATTTCAGTGTTACTGTTTAGCTGCATCCAAGTACAGTCCTACTGTATTTCTATGGATATGTCTAAACTTTAACTCCTAGAGAGATCTATATAATGCAAATTGAATCACTTCAGGGGAGATAATGTGCTCTGCTCCAATAAATTACTGCCATTTTCCACTGTCTAACAATCGAAAATATATCTTACTTTCTCCTTCAAACTTTCTTCCACTCCACCAGGCCTCAGCGACGGTCGCCATCCCCAAGGAGCACCATCGTTTTGTCATCGGTAAGAACGGCGAGAAGCTGCAGGAACTGGAGCTGAAGACTGCCACTAAGATCGCTATTCCACGTCCCGACGACCCCAGTGCCAACATCCGCATCACCGGCACCAAGGAGGGCATCGAGAAGGCTCGCCACGAGATACTTCTGATCTCTGCTGAACAGGTCGGCCATGGACTCAATTTGTGTTGCACTTTATTGCCTCTGTAATCAGTCAAATCATCTTCGGCTTCTTGTAAAACCACTGTTCACATATTCTATTGTTTGCCGACTTCCCCTCCTCACCTACTTGCCCAGGACAAGCGAGCGGTGGAGCGTCTCTCCCTGGAGAAGGCCTTCCACCCGTTCATCGCCGGTGCCCACAACCGCCTGGTGCAGGAGCTGAGCCAGGAGACAGGCGCTCGCATCAGCATTCCACCGCCGAGCCTGCCCAAGGATGAGATCGTCATCACCGGGGAGAAGGAGGCCGTTGCTTTGGCGCTGAACCGCATCCGAGCCATCTACGATGACAAGGTGCGTTTGTTGAGGATCACATATAAACTCATTAACTTAACTAACCTACCTGTGTTCCTGATTGAGTTTAGAATTGATTTGTAATGTTTGAGTCATTTTTGAAAGCGATTAATTGTTTAGCAACAGCTAAAGTAGCCGTATCATGTTTAAACTAACTGCAGTCTAATGGAGTGTCCTGGAGGACTAATGGTAAAGGCACACAGGGGCCCCGCCAGGGACACTGGGCCCCATGAAAAGAAATCTAATTGGGCCCTTGTATAGGCCAGCGAAAAAATCTGATGCTTTTTTTATATATAAAACTATGCATTTTAATGATATTTTTGACTATCATTCCCATATTTGTGAAAAACACAACATGACAGTTACTTGGTTACTGCTCACTGTCTCCTTGTAGTCCTGCATGCAGGTCTGATTCATCTCCACAGCTGTAGACTCACAGGTGGTGGCATCGGATCTGCTGTGAAAAAATACATATATGAGGCTATATGGTCATTGCGACTTAATCTTCTGATTTCCAGAAAATATAAACATTTCTCTTGTTATTGATTCTCTTGATTGTATTGAGAGTTGTGTTGAGTCACACAGTCTGCATGCAGCAGAAATGTTCTCCTCTGTTCCTGCTGCGAAGCAGTGAGCCTCCCAAACTACTGACCAAACTCTCTATTTCAGTGAGAGCTGAATTTGAACTATATTATATATACACATACATATGCTCTTTTTATTTCAGAACTGTTTCTAATAAATGAAAATCATTCTGAAATAAATATAGATTATAGGCTATTTTTATTTTATAGGGGGCTGACAGACAGCTGCTGCTGCTGATGATGATGATGATGATGATGATGATGCACTTGACGTATCTGTTCGGATGAAGTATCATGCTTAATTTAAGTATTTTTCATTCCCAAGGTATAAGACAAAGCTAAACCTTTCAACCTGCTATAACATATAGACCTTGATTATGAGACACCCCCCTTTTTCTCTTTTTGAAACATTCAAGACTAAATCTTATTTTTATAAAGAAAAGAATTAAATCTGACTAGAATGCACCAGTAAGAGTGACACACTGAAAAAACAAGGTAACGTGATATCTTTAATTGAAATTGTCTTGTTTGAATAGGC
This sequence comes from Lagodon rhomboides, assembly GCA_039737535.1. NCBI lineage: Eukaryota > Metazoa > Chordata > Actinopteri > Spariformes > Sparidae > Lagodon > Lagodon rhomboides. The sequence continues at coordinate 291,527 of CM077806.1, forward strand.
CAGAAATTAATCTGCAGCCTAATGGTAGGTCTACTTTCTAACATAATTGAACCATCCAAATGTGAAAAACAGAACGACATGTTTATTTTAATTACACTCTGCCTCATTGATCACCATGATCTTAAAGCTGGAATTATTCTCCACCTCAGTTCTTGGCCTACTTGTAACCCTCTGAAAATGATGGTGGATCATGTGGCATTAACATTACTGTCTTCTGAAGGCCGTCACGGGCTCAGGTTTTTAGATTTTTTTAAGCCATAAGTATCATAGAAGTCTTGAAATTGAAATGAATCCACTGATACCAAACATGTCATGCTAGCTTACTGGGAAAGGAGCTAAATATCGCTCCAGATTTGTTTTTACCGCGAGGTCCACGACCTCAATGTGAAATGATTACTTGGAATAATAACTTTCAGTCAGCACTTAATGAGGGATGAGATGAGGATGAGATGAGGATGAGGATGAGATGAGGATGAGATGAGGATGAGATGAGGGATGAGATGTGGATGAGATGAGGATGAGGATGAGATGAGGATGAGGATGAGATGTGGATGAGGATGAGATGAGGATGAGGAACCTGCTGCTGCTGAAACTGAGCTAACGTTAGCTTCATGCTATCTGACTGCCTTCAATCTTTACAGCTGCTGACATTAGCTGTTCTTAAACTGTGTTAGCTGTGAACTGTGCTCACCTTTCTTTTGAAAGAAATTTGTGAGGAGTCGTCTTCCCTCTCCTTGCTTTCTTTCCCTTTTGCCTTTTCCTTTTGTTTAAGGCTCCCTGACTTTGCTTTCTTGGGGAAATGATGAGTGTGGCTGATAAACAGCAGCCACTCGCTCATTAAGCTGTTTGATCTAAGTTCACGCACCTGCTGCTGCAGGGGTGGACTGAACCATTATGTATTGTGTGGGGGGGAGTCTCTCAGTAGCTATTTTATTTGAATCAGCTTTTGTCTTTTTAATCAACATTTCAAAGCACTTATAAATTAGGAAAGCTCAAAATTGTCATTGTGAACTAGTGGTGAGCAAACTGACGATTTTAGATCTTAAAGGCGTTCATAATCGAAGGACGTCTGTGATTTTAATCAAATCTGCCTTGTCTGTAATTTGGAAAGTAAAAATTCCACTGTGTATTACCTACCATGTTTCGCCAAACACAGAGGTCATGTGCTAATGTTAATCCCGTGGAAATCGGCATGTTGGCTACTTGGGGTTCTGTTTTGTTTTACATCTCTTTTCTGTTGTCAGACAACTGAAAATTATTAAATCTGATCTCAGCTCTTAATAGATTGAACAGCAGTCAACAGCTGTGTGTATATATAAGTTTGGATCTATTGACGCAAACTTCACATAACCTCATTGACGAGCAGATCTGAGCGATCTGAACAAACCAGTAGATGGATGTAACCAACACGATGGCAATGCTGATTGGACTAATTACTTCTTGTGGCTCTTCCTTGGGTGAAGTGTTGTAAACAATGCAAAGAGAATTTAGCAGGCAGCATGGCAAAGGAGGAGCTTGTGCCAAAGAAGAACTTTACTTTAATATGGGGTTTTTAATTGTGTCTGGCTAGAGTCTACAGGGCAAATAAATTTGTGCCAGTTTTTTAGTCCCTGCTACCCAGAATGTTGCTGTTGAGCGAGCTGACCTCATCTGTAATAAAACTGTTTAGAGAGTCAGAGTTAGACAAACTGTGTGGTTCTGAAACAAGTAGGCTTCCTTATTGTTTCCAACAGTGGTGTTTTATTTTTCTACCTTCTCTCCAGAAGTTTACAAGACTCTATATAAAAGATGAATAGATGAAACCTGGAGAGGACGTGTGTGTTTGGGAGTGTGTACCAGATGAGCGCTGGTGATAGGCAGGCCGGAGATAATGTGGAGAGAAAATTGGATTTCACTGGACAACAGGATGAGAATGCTAATGTCATTTAGTGCGTATTTTCTCCTTTTCTCTTCCCGCCGCTCAGTCCCCCTTTTCTTTACTCATTCCATCTTTTTTCCCTCCTGCTTCCTGTGTTTCATTCCTCTTTCTGTCACCTGGTGTGTTCCCATCCATCCCTCACCGTGCTACTCAATTTCCCCCATTTCCTCCTGCTGCCTTTCCTCTAACTGCTGTCGTCTCTCCCACGCAGCTTGTTTATCACGTCTTATCCTCTCCCTGCAGAAGAGGAAGACCACCACCATCTCCGTGGAGGTGAAGAAGTCTCAGCATAAGTACATCATAGGTCCGAAGGGCAACACCCTGCAGGAGATCCTGGAGGCCACGGGGGTGTCGGTGGAGATGCCACCTCTTGACTCCAGCTCAGAGACCATCATCCTCAGGGGGGAGCCTGACAAGCTGGGACCGGCGCTCACGCAGGTGTACGCCAAGGTGAGGAGGAGGAGGGGGAAGGAATGATGGAGAGAGTCAGGACAAATTTTCGGTCTGAGAGGGAGATTTCAGTGAAGTTGTGAATTTTAGTTAGATTTGAACTTGTGAGCCTTTTGTCCCCGTGCAGGCGAAGAGTGTGATGGTGGTGGAGGTGACAGCTCCAGCCTGGCTGCATCGCTTCATCATCGGCAAGAAAGGACAGAACATCGGGCGGATCACACAGCAGCTACCGCGGGTAAGAGGAGAGATGATCAGAGGTAGAAACCAGAGATAAAACGCAAAATTCTTCTTCTTCTTCCTCTTCTTCCTCTTCTTCTTCTTGCAATATGACAGAATACTTTGAGTAGGGTAAAGGTTGTACTGCAATGGCAGCGTGTGGGACCAATAAAACAGAGAGTAGCGAACGTGTAGGAGGTGATGAAGGAGGGAAAACTGACAAGTGACAGCAGCGTGGCTGAGGATACCTGTAATACTAAGATGGGTTTGTCTTTATGTGTGTGAAGGTTCATATAGAGTTTACAGATGGCGAGGAGCGCATCAGTCTGGAGGGTCCAACAGAGGAGGTGGAGCAGGCTCAGGCCCAGATACAAGAGATCATCAAAGACCTGGTGAGTACTTACACACACACACGTGCACACAGCTAATCTGAAAAACATGTGTGAGTAATGCATAAAAAGAATCTTATCTCCAGGAGAAACACACACACAGGACACACCTGATGGCTACAGCTGCTCAAACATGAGGATTTACTGCTTTTCTGTGTTTGTATCGTTGTATACTTAATATCTTTGTGTTTTGAGCCGTTGCTCAGAAAAAAATTTGTAAAGATGTCACCTTGGGCCTTTTTTGAAACTTTTTAACTGCAGGCCTACATAGGATATTTATTACAGTTACAGGGTTAATATTAATTACTTGCATTGAAAATGCTCATGCCACAGTCAAACGCTCCATTAAAGTAATGACACCCAGAAAATAGATCCAGGTTTGACTTTCTTCAGTACAAATTCAGTCACAAACCTAAAATCTGCCCCTCTGTTTGCAGCTTGTGAGGATGGACTACACTGAAATCATCATAGACCAGCGTTTCCACCGACACCTTATCGGGAAGAATGGAGCCAACAGTGAGTATGCTTCAACAGAAAGTATACGATATGACAGAGTGCTTTAGACAAAATTATCCACTTTCTTAGTGGGAATTGTCACCTATTGTGCATATTACTTGCTTTGAGACCCTGCATTAAAGTCGGGCTCCTGAAAAAACCTTGTCACACTATGATACTGTTGTGTGGCATAATTATGTTGCATGTCTGCTGTAAAGATTATATTATGACTCTACTTTCTCTGCATGTTGAATGAAGCCTCATCACAGTCTGACAGCAGAGTCGCCATTTTTTTAAGTGGGTCTTGACAGGCAAATTTGGCATGCACTGAAACCTGAAGACATTTAAAGTAGCAGTAATAAAGTCTTAAGGGCTTGAAAGGTGGCTGTTTGTAATTTAAGCCGTCGTGCCTCAATTCATGAGTTACAATGAAGTCTGGTCGCAACCAGTTTTCACAGTGTAAAGTCGAGAAATTGATTAGGATCCAGGAGTGCTTTGGAAAGTTTCTGTGAATTGTTTGACATTTTGTTCAACCCAAAAACCATGAAAGACGAACCTACATACTATTTTCAGCCATCTATAAACCCTACAGGGGGTAAGTGTTTTGATCCAGATCCTTAAAAAGTCTTATAATGTCTTATCAAAATGTCAATTTTATAAATATTAGGCCTTCGAAGCCATCCAATAGTCTTACATTTGAATTTGTGAGGTCTTTATTTCCACAAACCTTTATCTAGTTTCTTTTTATCAATCTTTTAATTTCTTTTTGTTAAAACAAGTGAAGCTCTTCTGGTGAAAGTCCACATTTCTGATTGTCCTAAACCTACCACTGAACTTAGTATTGTCTTTCCTACATAAAACCTATCTCTGAATAGGATCACATTCTACATACTTTTGTTCTTGCCTACAATTCTTGTGTGTAATGTAAGTGTCTGATATCTGAAGACACACTTTCAAAGATTAAGTGGGAAATGGTGACATGGAATTAAAACCATCACCCTCATTGTCCGTCGCCTCCCTGCTTTTCTTTTTTCTTTTTTCTCACCACAGTCAATCGGATCAAGGAGCAGTACAAAGTGTCGGTACGGATCCCCCAGGACTCTGAGCGAAGCGGCCTGGTCCGGATCGAGGGAGATCCTAAAGGAGTCCAGCTGGCACGCAGAGAGCTCATCGAGATGGTCCAGAGAATGGTAAGAAGGTTTAGCTTGGCTCATTTATTCATTCTCGTGGTCACCAACGTACACACACACTCACTCTGTTTCCTGTTTCCAGGAAAACGAGCGCACCAAAGACCTGATCGTGGAGCAGAAGTTCCATCGGACAATCATCGGCCAGAAGGGAGAAAAGATCAAAGAAGTTCGAGACAAGTTCCCTGAGGTGAACGTTCTCCTCAACCCTGACTGCGCTTTATCTCGCCTGTTCATCATTGTGAATTTGTTTTGATCAATTTTTAATTTAATTCAACAGAGTGTTATCTCATCTACTTCCAGGTCATTATCAATTTCCCCGATCCGGCACAGAAAAGTGACATCGTCCAGCTGAGAGGGCCGAAGAACGAGGTGGAGAAATGCGGCAAGTTCCTCCAGAAAATCATTGCTGACCTGGTACAACCCTCCGTTATCTCTATCTTTGCCGCTTGATCTCTCTGCATCTCTCTACACTTGACTTCACAGCAGCTGTCTTTCTTTTGTAGATTGAGAACAGCTTCTCGCTCTCCGTACCCATCTTCAAGCAGTTTCACAAAAACATAATTGGTAAAGGTGGCGCCAACATCAAAAAGGTGAAACTTTGAATCACATGAAGATTTGAGCTATATCATTCTTAGATACTGCGGCTAGAGCAAATGTGACAGTATGTTAAGGCACAAAACAACAGATATTGTCAATGCCACCAGATCCGTGAGGAGACCAACACGAAGATCGACCTGCCGACAGAAAATAGTAACTCCGAGATGATCGTCATCACGGGCAAGAAGAGCAACTGTGAGGCAGCCAGAGATCGAATCCTCGCCATCCAGAGAGAACTGGTGAGAGACATCAGACTGTTTTTGTTAAAACTCACAGGATTTCTGAGCAGAAGTAGATTCTTTTCCTTTGTATTTACCTACCTTACCTGAAAATATTGGAACATAGAGCAGCAAAATGCTAAAAGAAACCTGTTTTATATTCATACTTTATGCACTTGATTTACTAGATGGTGGTATCCATTTGATATTAAATGGATGTATGACAAGAAAAACTTACTTCTTAAGCAAACTACTTGAGTTATGATTTTTTTCTTTGTACTCTTCTGAAACTTCTGTCATGTGATGACAACTCAGCAAACTATCTGCTGAGAAATTATGATGAAATGTGTTGTAAAACTCTAGAAAGGGAAGCCAAACATTAACAGCAACATCCCCATTCTCTTTCTTCATGTATCATGTCCCGTATCAAAAAGCTGGTCAGGGGACCTTGAATTAAAAATGTTCTTGGTCCAACTACTATTTCCAAAATAAAGAATGAACTTTAATGCTTAATGGAATAAGTTTGATTCCAATTTAACCACCAAATTTAAATTAATTTAGATTAATTCAAGTAGAATTAAAGTTTAGGGTCTGAGTATTTGTTGTAATATTCCTTTATATATCAAGAAGAGACGAGGCAGAGGACAAAATGCCACAAAAGTGGCTGTGTTTCATTATCTCCCTTTTTCTCTCATGTCCCTCCAGGCCAACATTAAGGAGGCAGAGGTCACCATCCCTGCCAAGCTGCACAACTCTCTGATCGGCTCTAAGGGCTGCCTTGTGCGCTCCATCATGGAGGATTGCGGTGGCGTCCACATCCATTTCCCCTCCGAGGGGTCCGGCTCAGACAAGGTCACCATCAGAGGGCCCGCTGGCGAGGTGGAGAAGGCCAAGAAACAGCTGTTGCAGCTGGCTGAGGAGAAGGTGGGTGGAAGCGGGGAAAGAAAAGTTTGCAGAGAATGAATGAACTGAAGAGGTGACAGAGAGTTGAGTGTCTGACGTCCCTCTCCTGTCCTCTGTCCTCTGCAGCAAGTCAACAACTTCACAGCTGAGCTCCAGGCCAAACCAGAGTATCATAAGTTCCTGATTGGACGTGGCGGGGCCAATATTCGCCGTGTGCGGGACAGGACAGGGGCCCGCATTATCTTCCCGTCGCCGGATGACACAGAACAGGAACTGATCACCATCGTAGGAAAGGAGGAAGCTGTCCGTCAGGCCCAGAAGGAGCTGGAAAGTCTTGTGAAAAACCTGGTAACTACTGCATCATTCCTTGTTTTTTAAATATGTAGTTTAATCTTAAAGCTTTCTTAAATCCTTTCTCTACTTAAATACCCTCCACTTACCACATTCCTGTTGTCCTCACTCTCCAGGACGACGTGGTGGAGGACAGCATGGTCGTAGACGTTCGCCACCACCGCCACTTTGTGTGTCGGAGAGGCCAGGTGCTGCGGGAGCTGGCGGAGGAGTATGGCGGCGTAGCTGTTAGCTTCCCTCGCACAGGAACCAACAGTCAGCGGGTCACTCTGAAGGGAGCCAAGGACTGCGTGGAGGCCGCCAAGAAACGCATCCAGGAGATCATCGAGGACCTGGTGAGAGGCATTTAAGAAGTTAAACATTACAGACTGAAATTCATTTCATTACATGTTTGTTTATGTTCTGTATATTGTGATTTTGATCAATATAGCACAGAATTGTTTTTTCCTTTTTTCAGAGAAAAAGCATATTGTGTGTAAAAACACAAATAATTGCAGAACTGTGGGCAGGGTGTAATATTGGAGATTAGGAGATTAAAGTGGTAATTTAGTTTAGATTTAACATTGTAAATTTAAGAGAAAAAACTCAGAAGTTTCTGAGATTAAATAAATACATTTACCAGGAAGAAACTCAGACTTTTTCTTTTTTCTTTTTCATATACGAGAAATATAGGGTATTCTCAGCGTTTAGAGCTGTAAATTTACGAGAGACAAACTCAGATTTTTTAAAAGATTAAAGTTGTAAATATACTAGAAAAAACTGACTTTTTCAACATTACAGTAAAACATTCACAAGGAAAAAAAAACTTGCATATTCTCATTGATAAAGGGGGAAATTCTCACCATATTATAAGCATCCAGACTTTAAAGAGGCATTGCTGTGAATTGGGCTCGGTAATCTTTATTTTATTACTTAAAATATTTATAATGGCCCGAAAATGACAAGAGCCAACTGTATGGATCAACATCAGCGTTCAGGTCAAAGCTCAATCAAAGGAGCTGAATCTAATTGCCCCTAGTAGCTGCATTTTAAACATCAGGCAGGATCAAACATGTAATGCTCAGTGATTTTACATCCAGAAATGAAGGAAGTAATCCTCCTGAACTCGTCGTGATGTGTCGTCACCATCAGTGCTGTTGTTACCCAGCTGTCTCCGCTCTTGCAGGAGTCCCAGGTGAGCGTGGAGGTGGCCATCCCTCAGCGCTACCACCGTGCCATCATGGGGCCCAAAGGCTGCCGCATCCAGCACATCACCAGGGAGCACGAGGTCCAAATCAAGTTCCCCGAGAGAGACGACAGCGCTGCAGGTCAGAAACAAAACAAACCGGAGAAGTGCACCTGCAGCTGTGATAACATCACAACACTGTCACTTTATGAATGTATTTACAATTGTTACTATAAATCTCGTAATAATCGTATAATAATTGACTCCAGTGTTAGTGTTTACATCTGTGATCAAATTAACAGGTCAGGAGGCTCCGCCACAGGAAAACGGTGAGGTCAGCCCAGACGCGGAGTTCATCCCCCGCAAGTGTGACATCATCACCATCTCTGGGCGTGCAGAGAAGTGTGAACTGGCTAAAGCCGCCCTGCTGGTAGGCGCCACTTTACTTCTGTTTTTTTCCTCTCTATCTTCCGTTCCCTCAATAATAAGCGTACTTCCTCCTTCAGGCGTTGGTGCCCATAACTGAGGACGTCGAAGTCTCTTATGAGCTTCATCGCTACATCATTGGCCAGAAGGGCAGCGGGATCAGGAAGATGATGGAGGAGTACGAGGTTAGTTTACAGTCTCTTCTGCCATCTACTGGCTGACAGATCTTTCATGCATTTAGTTTGTTAAATATTAACAAAAAGTGGTTAATTGATTGTTTGATTGTGTGGTTTCGCAGGTAAACATTTGGGTGCCGCAGCCAGAGAAGCAGCTGGATGTGATCAAGGTGACGGGCCTGGTGGCCAATGTGGAGCGAGCCAAGCTGGGTCTGCTAGAGAGGGTGAAAGAACTGCAGGCCGAGCAGGAGGACAGGGTAAACAGATAGATTTTCTCCTAAACTGACTTAGTTGAACCTTGAAAGCATTGGTGCTTTTTCTTGTACAAACAACACATGTGATAATTCTCATTAGATAGGTCATATGGAATGAGATATTTAAGTCTCTGGTGCCTGGTCTCCTTTTCAGGCCCTTCGCAGTTTCAAGGTAACCATGTCTGTCGATCCAAAGTTTCATCCCAAGATCATCGGCCGCAAAGGAGCCGTCATCTCTCAGATCAGGAAAGACCACGACGTCAGCATCCAGTTCCCCGACAAAGGAGACGAGCAGCAGGTGTGTGTTATTTCTGTATTTTGGGATCATGTTTCCATAAAACCTTTTCCCTTTAAATATCTGTGATGGAAATTTTGTACCCCATCAGGGGAAATGTGAATTGAAGTCTTACATCAAAGTAACTGTCTGAAGTATGACCTGTGACCTGTGACCTTGATTTATGGCTTCTTTTTCTACTGACATAAGGTATTGATTAACCACTGAATGTTTTCCTCAACTCTGTGAATTTATCTCGCTAAATGCAGAAAATTGGCGCATAAATTAGCAGCTGTTAGAGTTTTAGTCACACCCACAGAGAGAGAGATAACAACCAAGCTTTCCTCGTCATAATTTGAGTCTTTCCTTTGGAACAGATCTGTGTGCTGCTTTGTGAAAGCTCCTCTTGTACAAGATAAAACTTTGTTTGAATCTTGAGCTGACTACGATCTCCTTCCTTTATTCTAAATTTAAGGAATTATTTTAACAATATCTATCTTGATTGTATTCCCTCTTCTATAACTGACTTTACATGTTTTCCTCAGGACCTGATCGTGATCTCGGGGTACGAGCGTAACGTGGAGGAGGCGCGTCAGGCCATCCAGCAGCTGGTGGCCGAGTTGCAGGAGATGGTGAGCCAAGAAGTTCATCTTGACCCAAGGACCCACGCTCGCATCATCGGAGCCCGCGGCAAAGCCATACGCAAGCTGATGGAGGAGTTCAAGGTCGGGAGTGTTCTTCCCTGTGTGTGCTTAACTGTAGGACCTGTAGTTTTGCGCTGCTCAACCTCTTGTTCTTATGTTCAGGTGGATATTAGGTTCCCTCAGCCAGGCTCCGACGAGCCGGATAAAGTGACGGTGACGGGCCTTCCAGAGACTGTCGACAACGCCATCGACCACCTGCTGAACCTGGAGGAGGAATATGTGAGTTCACAATGTCGCAGTAGTCACACACATTTTCAAGACAGTGATGTGTTCTAGTACTGAAGCTGATAAGCTTGAGTGTCTTACAGGGTGAAACTTTATAGTTCGGGACAAAAAGAATAAGAACAATTATAAATGAAATATGAACATATTAACTACAAATACACAAAAACACCTAAAAAGCAGGGCAGAGCTAAAGGAGGCGACGTACAGAAAGAGTTAATTGGATTGTTTGAAGAACAGTTTCTTTCTCCTCTCTCCATCTCTCTCAGATGCTCAGCGTGACGGAGACGGAGACCTTGGCAGCGTACATGAAGCCTCCATCTCGCTATGGAGGGGGAGGCGGAGCAGGAGGATTTGACGATGGCAACGGGGGTCCAGCTAAGGGCTTCGTGGTGCGGGACGCCCCCTGGAATGCAGCAGGGAACAAGGTTGGACATGCTTATATTTTACCTTTGACTTATTCATAAACGTATCAGGCACAGTGGTCCAAAGTCAATATATTGTTAGATTTATCTTACTAAATCTGAATCAGTTGCAGATGGGTTAGAGAAGAAGTTTTAAATGTTTCAGAGAGATGGACTTCATATTTTGTAGATTGAGTGTCTTGACTTGAATCCATGTTGCCATATTTGCTCAATTTTCAAGCAAAAATGTCAAACATTTGCTGGTTCCAGCTAGGCCTGTCAGGGTAACAAATTATTGCTGGACGATAAATTGTCCCAGAATGTATTGCTATAAACGATAATATTGTCGCTTTGTGACCATTTTTCAACTAATATAATGATAATGGCATAATAATGCAAGTACACCCTTTCAAAGATCAATAAACATTTATTTCTAAAGAATATTGGAAAGAAGACATTTTAAATATCCAAAATAAATGAACAAAATAACCAAAAACAATAAATAAAACGGACTCTCAGTCTCTGTTAACAGAAAATGACCTTGAATAAAAAACACTTACAACCAAAAACAATATATAAAATAGACCCTGTTGCTGATAAGAAAAAAGCAAATAAATAAAAAATAAAATAAAAACTGTGGAAATGCGGCTTTTCGTCGGTGCTGCATGGCTGCATCTCTTTAGCATGTAGCTAACGACGCTCTCTGTGAGTGGCACCATTCTGCACTGTCCCGTTTGTATTTAGTCTGCCGACTAAACGCCTCACTGATTGTTGGCTGTCGATAAGACAGAGACGGCACCTCTGAAGTTTTGGTTGTAATTTTTTTTCCCAGCTGGGAAAACTGCATCGGATGATCATGCTTGGGGTGAAGATGCATGTTTGTTGTGTTGCCGCTTTTAGTTGCTACCGTTTTACCACAAATGCGACACACCGGCTTGTCCAGGTCAGCTGGTTCACCAGGTCATTCGCTTTCAGTCCGAAGTGCTTCCACACTGCAGCTGTCGCGTTCGGCTTTGACACCAATTCCATGTTTGTTGTTATTCCTCCAAATCTAGCTAGTGTTCCTCTGGCTCGCTGCTCCTCACGGGGCTCTCTGCTGCACCCTGAGGTGCAGGTGCAGAAAGTAGGCAGATTAATCCATAATGAAAATAATCATTAGTTGTAGAACCTAATATTTGGTCACATTTTAGTACAAAGCCTCAGAGTTTTCTGTTCTGCTCCCGTTCGCCCTGTTAAACCTTAGTTACTGCATTATACTGTTCATTTTGAAATATTTGCAGGGACGTGATGTGAAAATTTCAGTGAGTTGCACAGTTGAATCACTGTACTTCAGTTGTACCTACTGCCAGAGGTGGGACCAAGTCATAAGTAAGTCTCAAGTCTTTGCCCTCAAGTCCCGAGTCAGGTCCCGAGTCAAGTCCAAAGTCAAGACTGACAAGTCTCAAGTCAAGTCCCAAGTCCTGCAGTTTGAGTTTCAAGTCCTTCTGAGTCCTTTTAACCAGAGTAATACTATATTTACACAGATCATGTATGCTTCTGTATTTATTTACTAAAACAAGTGCAACTGAAATTGCAGAAAAAAATAGTGCTGACATTGCACTTCCTAATTGCACTGTTAACCAGTAATTTTTAACATCTAACTCATATTTTGCAGAATATTCCTCAACCACTCCTTTACAGAATAAACACATTTGAAAAAACAAGTGCAACTGTAATTATATGTACAAAAGTGTCAACATTGAATTTCCATGGCATATTGAATTTTAACTAGCAGCACAGCAGTTTCTGTCCTGTTCTGTACTTGCCTCATATTGTGTGTGTGTGTGTGTGTGTGTGTGTGTGTGTGTGTGTGTGTGTGTGTGTGTGTGTGTGTGTGTGTGTGTGTGTGTGTGTGTGTGTGTGTGTGTGTGTGTGTGTACATGTGAGAAACATAACAAATACATGAACATAACAATGAACAGGGTTGTGCCTTTTATACGTCAGGGCCCTGTGCTGCATTGCATTTGCACAAGACCAAATTGGCCAAAAGTCTGTCAGTCCTTTGTGCACGATGGGGACGTCGTATGATGCCACCGTGGCTAACAACTCGCTCCACTGGAGCACTGGAAGCAGGCTCTGCCAAGACTCTAATGGCCACCGGAACAGTGAAGGAAGAGTCTTCATGTTCAATGCCCAGAACAAAGGGGCGTTCTGTCCTTCGGCTATGTCAAGGTAGTGACTTAGCTGTAGTGCTGGAGTCGTCCCAACATCCTTCTTCTGCCAGCAAACAGCCCTGCTCCTTCTCTAAGGTCCTCTTGCTCTTCTTCATCAACAAGAGGCACAGGTTGCTCAGTCTCTGCAGCATCTTGCAGGATCAATTCTGGGAAAACATGTAAAAAACAACAGCAGAAACAGTCCTTACTACCATTTGTGTTGGTGATGCAGTCTGTTGGACTGAAATACTTCATTATTGTTGCAGTCAATTAGATCAGATTATGAGGGAAAAAGTTACATTAGACTCAGTAACATTTACCTTTAACTCGCTGTGCCACCTCGACTGACCAGCACATGGGGTTCCACCCACAACAGAGAAAAGGCTGGATCCAAGGCAGCTGCTTTGAGGTAGACTGGATCTGAAAAGGGGGCAGTGATCCCATCTTGTGTCCTGGCCATTTTCACATTGATGAAGATTCCAAGAAATGCCTGGAGACTTCTGACCAGGCCGCTCAGGAAACAGACCTGAGGCTTCAACTTCTCAAGGTGGTGGTTGAGGGTCAAGATGGATGGAACAACAGCACTGATTGTGATGACCTTCTCCCCCTGTGTCAAATCAGTTGCTTCTCCAAATGGCTTCAAGATGTCCACCAACTCCTTCAACAGATTCCACTCCCGTGCTGTGAATGACAACTCCCTGTGCCCAGCCTTTTCTGGAACAGCACAGAGCTTTAGATGACTGCACTGGAGAACTGCCCTCACTTGCCTCAGTGTTGAGTTCCATCTTGTGTTGACTGCAGCAGGGATGCCTTTCTGCTCCCCAAATTCAGCATCAAACGCACCTTTGAATGTTGTGCTTGTGTGCAGCAGTGAGCTGAGTTTTGATAACTTTGAAAGAGAAGGAGATACCACTTTTGTTTCTTTCAAACCGTCTCCCAACACCAGCTGAAGAGTGGGCAAAACACTGCAAACGCTGTTTCTTTGCCAACATCTACTGTCTGCTGATCTTCCAGGGTTAAGTCACCAGAGCTCAGGGTCATCAAGACCATCTCCGTCATCGTCATCCTCCTGTTCTCTGGGGAAGCACACAGTGAATGCTTTTCGCATGTTAGCAGCATTGTCACTAATAATGTAGTCCAGTTTATCTTTAATGTTGTATTCATCACATATTGCCTCAGATTGGTCACAGATTCTCTCAGCTGCCTCTGAAGCGCTCACAGGCCAAGAGATTGGACTTTAGCTGTATCCTCTCTGCCTCTGTCTATCCAGTGACAGTGACACCGAGGAATCCCTCATCTTTCGGTCTGTACTTGCTGTCAGAAAGTGCTGAAAACTCTATTGTCTCAATAGACAGAGGCAAGGGGCAGTCAATAATCAAGTCGGACAGTATTGCATTGGTGAGCTTTCTGCTGTGGATGACTCATGCTGTAATGCCCGACACGATTGTCAAGGAATTGCAAGATTAAATGCTGTTGTGGTTCATTTGTGATGCTTCTGTTCATCTGGTATTCTTCAAATCTGTAAGAGGTTAGCATATTAAACAGACGTCAGAAAATCCCTTATAGCCACAAATGATTTGTATTGAAACTACTCTTTATTACTCATATATTGTAGTGTGTGTGTGTGTGTGTGTGTGTGTGTGTGTGTGTGTGTGTGTGTGTGTGTGTGTGGTAAACATTACGTTACAGGAGCTGCTGTAGCAGATTGCAGCACTGGTCATGTATTATAAAACTTATTTCGGGTAGAAGAGATGGTTCGGGACTTGTGAAGCGGGTTGTATGAGGGACTACACACAGAAGACTCCAGTGCAGAAGCAGACAGGCTGCCAGCACACGACTTTACATTGCTGTGGACGGGGACAGCAGCTAAACGTATCTAAGCCACCTAAAAGAGGCAAACTTATTAAAAATCAATGTCAGTTTAAGTGTAAGCCATATAAAGAATATCTTCATTGCTTTACCTTGCTGTCAAGACGGCCCATTCTGTGAAGAAACTAAAGTTATATCGCGTGTTAATTCATCGTCTCCAGCCCACCAGCAATTTCACCTTGCAGCACGTGGACCAGCAACTCACGTGTGTTGCGAGGTAAACTTGCTGTTTTTTCAATGGACTCTGGTTTGCTGGAGAGTGAGAACAACGAGCAGTTTAACTTAGTTTTTCTGTCGGAAAAGTCCGCCTGACAGCAAGCTAAAGCAGTGCACATGTTCTTAATATAGTGCACATGTTCTTAATATAGTGTACATGTTCTTAATATAGTGCACATGTTCTTAATATAGTGCACATGTTCTTAATATAGTGCACATGTTCTTAATATAGTGCACATGTTCTTAATATAGTGTACATGTTCTTAATATAGTGTACATGTTCTTAATATAGTGTACATGTTCTTAATATAGTGCACATGTTCTTAATATAGTGCACATGTTCTTAATATAGTGCACATGTTCTTAATATAGTGTACATTTAAACTGACCTAGATTTTATAAGGTTAGTCTTTTTGTAGGCTGGTGCTGACCGCGTCTGCTGTGTGTGATACAGTGACTAACATTATGTGTGAGCACCTCATACAACCCTGGCAAACCCGTGTTTGCAATGTAACGTTAACAGTGAGTTTACAGCCGCATTGATTGAACTACACAGCAAAGAAACGTTACTTAAGGTTTGCTAACACACGTTAGCTTTCATTCAAAACTTACCTTCTTTGTGCAACTTCAAATGTCGAGCGAAGCTGGAAGTTGTTGCGTCTCCGTCAGTAATCTTCGACCCGCATGTTTTGCTTACTGCAATTCGTTTATTGTTGACCACCTCGTAGTTTTTACACCCAAACGAAACTATCTTTGGTATCAATTTCTCCATAACTGGCGCGTTGTTCCACAGTTCGTCTTCATTGGTTGTCCTGCAATTTGATTGGATGGATGCTGTCGGATCAAAACAACGTGGACCTAATGTGATTGGATGTTGTGCCGACAGCACACACACACACACACACACACACACACACACGCACACGCACACATACACACACACACACACACACACAGACGCACACACACACACACACACACACACAGACGTACACATACACACACACACACACACACACAGACGTACACATACACACACAGACGTACACATACACACACACAGACGCACACATACACACACACATGTACACAATGAAAGATGCAGAGCGTTCCGTTTACATTCTTTTTAATCTTTGGGTTTTGGGAAAGTAGCGAGTCTTGTCAAGTCAAAAGGCTCAAGTCCAAGTGAAGTCACGAGTCATTGATGTGAAAGTCCAAGTCGAGTTGCAAGTCTCTTTACAAGTCGAGTCTAAAGTCATCAAATTCGTGACTGGAGTCTGACTTGAGTCCAAGTCATGTGACTCGAGTCCACACCTCTGTCTACTGCCACCATGTGGCACTCGTTCCGCCTAAATACATTTTGGTGGAGAGGTTAACACACAGGCTCGATACTTCTCCCAGCCTTTGTTTGGGCCCGTCCTTGATTTGTCTGGGTCAACCAGCCCTCTACCAGCTTGTGTTTGAGGAAATTCAGTATTATTTCAGTGTATCAAACATGTTCTATCTGTTTGTTCCAGGCTCCTGACATGAGCAGTGCAGAGGATTTCCCCACATTCGGGACCGGCGTGGCCCTAAAGCAAACGTCCGTCTGGGGTCCCAAGAAGTTCTGAAGCTGCTCATCTGGAGGAAAGAAAAAAAAAACTTCTGTAAAGTAGACGATTAGAGAGAAAATCTCTAATCAAATTGCTGCTCGCCTTCCTCCCTCCTCCTCTTCTCGTTAGTGACTTCCCCTTCGCCTCTCTTTCTCTGTAAACCCCTTGTACCATCCTCCCACAACCAGCTACAATGAATTCTGGGAGAACTATCCCTTTCTTTTCTTTTTTTCCCTCATCTGTCTTTCTTCTTAGTACCTCCTCCTCCTCCTCCTCTTTCTCCTTCCCACTGAGAGAGGGAAAAAACATTGAGCGCTCTCTCCATGCTGTCCCGCTCTGCCTCTCGGTTGCACCACCCCTGCCGGTCTTGCTGAAACATTTCAAAAACTGTCCCCATTTTCCCGCCTCTGACTGCCAGTACACCTTACTGCAGTGCATCAGAGGCGTTTAAACTCTTCAAAGTCAGCTGAATGGGGTCAGAGAGCAGCGGGAAAGCAAGACGTGTATCCAAGTGAGCTAGGTTTTGGATTTTTAAGCTCATAAAATGAGGGGAGTTCGTAAAAACTGACATCTTTTAAGGTTGTTTTCTTGTGGTTTTTACAAGGAGGTTATGTGTTGGCTCACCTTTTCCAGTCACTAATGTGGTGCAGCAGGTGAGGCAATGAGCTGTGTGTGTGTGTGTGTGTGTGTGTGTGTGTGTGTGTGTGCGTGTGTGCGTGTGTGTGTGTGTGGGTTCAGGAGAGGGTTTTTTCACCCACAACTGTTTGTACGTCCCTGTTTTATTTATGTCGGAGCTGGGAGCAAAAACAGCTGCTGTAGTCGACTTTTCTTTTCCTGTTTGAATTTCAAAGATGTGGAAGCTCTGCGCCGATTGTTTGTAATGAATGTCGTTTTGTCACAACTGTTTTATTTATTCAAAAAAAAAGGAGCCATTTTATTTGAAACTACTGTGATCATGCGTTTTTTATAAAAGCACCCACTGTAGCTTGATGCTTACAACCTTCTGTTTAGGAGTGAATGCTGCTGTACGTCAGGGTTTGGGCACATGTTAACAGTTGTTATTATGTGTAAGTGTACAAAGAACTTTCGCTATTTTTTTAAACTGTGTGGGATTTTTTTTGTTGTTGGTTTCTGGCATATTTGGAAGACTGTATGTATGTATGTATGTATGTATGTATGTATGTATGCGTGTGCGTGTGGAAGTTAAGATGTATATTTGAATGAAGCTGAACCAAACTTTTACATCGTCTCTGTCCCTGTGTCTCTCTTCTCAGAGCTAATTTATTTCGAGGTTTTTGCCCTCTCAGCTTGTCATTAACACTTGATTTTTACTGTGAACATGCACAAAGCGCTGCTTGAAATCTGCAAAAACCTTTGTTGCCCTACGTTCCTTTATCCAGTTCTGAGACTTAAAGCAACACACGTCCTGAACCAATTGACCCAGATTTCAGTCAGTTTAATCAAAAGTTTCCTCATGCCACAAGTGTTAATACTAAAAAGTCTAACAGTTTGGAAAAAAAACACTTATTTGCTTTCTTTATTAAAGTTAAGAGAAGATGGTTATCACTTTAACATCTGCGTGATTGGTAGAGAGCCAGGAGCTGATGAGCTTAGCTTAGCATAAAACTGGAAAATACGCCTATGCCTCTGAAAATAACCACATAACAAGTGGTGTCACCTGTGGTATTAGGAGAAGATATGTGCTGGAACTATTTCTTCTTAGGCAGCTGGGCACAAGAGTTAACACCTCCCTAAAAACACAAATAGTCATCTTTGCCAGGGATCGACCAAGTATCCGCCTGGCCTGGATGCAATATAAAGCATTCTTCTGATTATGGAATCATGTTTTTCCCCCAAAAAATAGATCAGTTTAAAAATAGACTACTTTGTCTCTGATGTCTGAATATAGTGGAATAAAAAACAACAATCCTTGCCTCTAAAATCTGTTGGAATGGAAGTATAAAGTAGCATTAGATGGAAATAATCAAGTACAAGTACCTCAAAATTGTACTTGAGTGCTTGAGTATATTGTAATTAGTTACATTCCATCTTTGGTTGCCCTACATTTTGAAACTAAGATAAACATTTTTACTACACGTGTATATCAGCTCCAAATACTGTTTTTTCAGTCTCCTTGATGACTCGTAAAGATGTGATAGGACATTCTTATTTGTGAGCTTTAGGAACAGGTCGTATATCTGAACTTTTCGCCGTGTCCCAGCCTCGTACCTCAGCACTGTGCACAAAACTCTGCAGTTCAGTCTCGCAGTGCTGGAGATTCAGAACGTCATTTTTTAAATGGTGTTCAAGTGGTGGGTTGTATTTCTAAAATGTATATTTTGGGTCTCACAGATGCCTGGTGTCTGCCAGAGTGATATGATGTTTGCAGGGAGCAAAACCACCCTTTGAAGCCCACATTTCCAGTCTGCCCAGCTCCGCTTCCTCAGTTCTTTGCTGGACATACTGTATGTGAAGTCTCCTGCACAGCCTGGGGCAGCTAGAAGATTCCTTCTTTCAGCTGCACCAGGATTGGATCTTAAATGTTTTCGCCTCCGGCATACACTGCATCAGTCTGTGCAGACACCCGATATCTGCGAGATAATGAAAAGATACAACCCACTGCTGGAAAACAGGCTCAAATAATATGTTGGCTTTTCTTCAACATTAAAGGTCCAGTGTGTCAGATGTAGGGGGTTTATTTGCACAAATGGAATATGATAATCAAAATAATGATTAATTATTGTTCTAATTATGTCTTTATTAGTGTATTATCACTGAGCAACACTTTCCAGCCAAGATGCTAAGCTAAGCTAGCTATGTAACTCCACAACCGTGACTGCATAGACATGAGATTGATACTGACAAAGAAAGTGAATAAGCGTGTTTCTCAAAATCTATTTTGCCAGGACCAGGAAGAGCCCGAGACCAGACTGACAGCTCTAGATAAGCAGACGTTAAAATAAGAAATACATTTAATCAAACTCAGGGTCCAATTTAAAAGTGAAAGTGACGCATAAATGAGTCTTTAGAGCTGACGATACATTAGGAAACAAAACTGACTATGCAACCAACAGGATCATACAGCAGCTTACTGTCTGTCAGTGGTACTTAGATATAGTATAATTACATGTTTGGGACAGTCAACTAGTCATTTTTTAGTTATTTAACTCGTTGCTGAGTCTCTGCATTTTTAAATCTTTCATGTGTGTCTGTTCTTTAGTGGCTGGACAGAGCTGCCCCGAAGCAGCCGCTATTTCTGTAAAATGTCATGAAAAAACCCACTATCGGCCTTAATAAGTAATTAAGTCTGCAGCATTTTGGAAAAGGTGTGACTGAGTAAGAATGCGACACTGCAATAATATGTCAGTGACCAGACTTTTTTTTCCTACTCTAAATAAAATTTGAACAAAAAAGGAACCGGAAGCGACAGGAGACTTTTGTCTTTTCTTCCTGTATTTGTTACCAAAAACCCCACATGAACCATCCGTCTGTGCATACTGTCTGTCAGTTTATTTTTATTTTTTATAAATCAGGAAGATATGATTTGTTATGTAACAGCCTGTACAATGCAACATACAGAAAACAAAAAAAGAAAACAATACAAATGAAATTGTACAAAGCAGCACAGGGCCATAAATAACCCATATAATAATAATATTTTTCACATTTTTGAAGTTTTTCCTTTGCCAAACCCCGGAGATCCTCCATCAGTCAGATCACAGCTGCTCTTAGAAGGTGACTGAGCTTCTTTAATTATAGATTTCTGAGTTTGACTCATTAAACTGTGCCTTTGAAAAATGTCGGGGTCTCATGTTCTGTAGCAGATTTATCAAATTGGCAAGAGGACTGAGAAAAACAAAAGATACGCTTTGGAAAGCTGTTCACATACAATCAACCATTAGGCTTAGGATGTTTTGGATCAAATCAAACCTTCATATAAACATTTGACAAATGTAGATCAATGATGTAAGTCGAAGTAAAATAAAAAGAGCCCTAATTAATGACATTCGCATGTAAACACCAGCGCAGGTCACGGGATGCAGGCGACTCGTCCTCCTGCTGACCTTGAAGCTCCTCGTTGGCTCTGGAGGTCCTGGCCAGGTAAACGTCAGACGTGACGGAGGGACAGATCAGAGTGGAGGCGTGAGTGGATCGAAAGTAAACAATGCGGGGAAGCGATGCCGGAAATCACTTCAACCTTTTGGCTTCAGTCAGTTGAACCACGTTTAAAGGGGCAGTTACGACATATTCTTCCTCTTACCTGAAGAGCTTTTTGTACGTCTGGATTGTTTTTGCTGTGAGTTGCTGAGTTTGGGAGATTTCTGCCTTCTCTGGATTTTAATGGAACTACATGGCACAGGGCTTGTGGCGCTCAAAGCCCCAAGAAACAATAAGACAATTACTCAAGACCATCAACAGACCTGATTACGAACAGTTTCACGTAGAAACCATTTTCTCTCCGGAGGCATGAGGTGATTAGTCTAGCTTAGCATCAATTATTTTCGTATCAACGCATTGAAGGAAGTGTGCGATTACTGATGGATGAGATGCTGCTTACTACGCAGAAACTAGTTCCTACATGAAACGGCTCACAACAAGGTCTGTGGACTAGCTGGAATAACCCAGTCATGATTTCTGGAAACAAATTATTGATGAGATGTATTTTTTGGCACTTTGAGCAACAAGCCGGGTGCCATCCAGTTCCATCATATTTGAGAGGAGGCAAACATCTCCAAAACCCGGCCACTCGCAGCAAAACAAACAGGTGGATGAATTGCACTACAGGTGAGAGGAAAAATCTTCAACTTTGCAGTGAACTGTCCCTTTAAAAAAAAAACCTTTAGCAATAAGCTTTCTTGCAGAGAGTTTGCTAAGACGAGAAGATCGTCTTTGATAGGTGAATTAATCTTCTCATCTAACTCTTGACAGGTAAGTGAATATTTCCCAAAAAGTCAAACATTTCCTTTTCCTCCTTTTCCTGTATGACAGCCGACCCAGTCTAGAAGTAAATATCTATATTTTTAAATACCTCATGATGGAGCCTCTTGGTCGTAACACACAAGCTGCACAGCTGGAGGATAATTTGCTGTTCATTACCTCAATACACAATTTCTTAGCTTCCCAAACAGGTGCAGGTGGTTTGTTTTCAGGTCCATGTTTCTGTCAAACCTTCCAGTTTCCTTCACGTTATAAAGCCTGGATGTGTTTCTCCATGTGACATGACCAGTCAGAAGTGATGCTGGGCCAGGACAGAAATGCAAAAGACTGCTAATGTGGAGACACGGAGAGGACAGCAACATACAGCACATGTGTAAACATTTTTTCTTCCTCCAGTTTTAAAATCCCCCTCCCCCCATCTAAAGAAGTCACAATCACAAGACACTCTTGGGTTCATTCTCAGATTCAAGTGTCTTTTTTTCATATTCTTTTGAAAACATTGTCACTCTTTTTTTTTTGACCCACATTTCAGTCTCTTCAGGTGACAGTCCGTTAACGTGCAGGTTGGCAGGGGACAGCTCCTCCCGAAATAAAACGCTGACCGGAGCAGAGATGACTGAGTGTTAAAATAAGTGCCAAAAAGTAAAGAGGAAAAAAAAACTGTTCATGTTTGTGGAAGAATGAGAACAAAAATGTGGCAAAAACAACTAACTGCAGCGAATGAACTAACATGTCGATGAGAAGTTAGTTTAAAAATCGCCTACGAGTGTCCGAAACATAAAGTGCAGGCAGTGTCTGTTCTTCTTTGAAACCGCCGTCGCCCACGGCCGCTAAAAGAGTCCAAGAGCAAACAACCAAAAGAAACAAAACTAATCAATAATGCTGAATTGTCAACAATCCACAGTAGCTGGATTCCAGAGGAGTCTCTCGCTCAAGGCAGGGGTTGGATTTGGTTGTCAGTTTATTAAAAGTACGAGGAGCGCCACGCAGACCCTCCCCCCACTTCCACCCGAATGCCTCCACCCGTCGCTCCCTTCACTCCACCCGGATGAGCAGTCCGTAGAGGAGCGTGCCGCCCTGCTCCTTGGTGATCCACTCGATCTCTGAGTTGCTGAAGCGAGGGTCGAGGGGCTCGCTGTGGCTGAGTGTCTGCGGTCCCACTTTGTAGGAGCCGGGACGCACGCACACCTGGAAGCCCACCTGAGCCTGGTGGCAGCGGTGCGAACGGGGGTCCTGAAATCTGCAGGAAGAGGAGAACTATCAGCGAGTGCTCGTCTCCTCATCTCCTGTTCACTCGTCACCAAAGACTGTCCAAGAAATGTATGAATGCTTTTCTGAACCAGGGGACTTACTGCACTTTAGGGGCAAAGATCTCCATGCCGGAGTAGCGCATCGTGGGGGAGAGGCGCACTCTGGGAACCTCCCTGCCCGGGGCGCTGTTCTCCTCTGGCTCGCTGTAGCCGTTAGGGCCCTCTGCCTTCACCGGGGACACGGAGAAGATGGACGACGTCCCTGCAACAAGAAAATGACATGTGCAGCTCAGGCATTTCACTGATGCTCTTACTTTTAGAAGCTACCTATCTCTTTGTCTGAAAACCAGGTAAAATGTGCCATGGTAACAGCTATCTTAGTGTTTGTGACGTATATTGTGTGAGACAAGAAATATAGTTCACTGAGTTGGTAACTGATATTTTACTATGTTTAGGATCAAAAGAAGATCAGTCTCTTGTCACTGTCAGGTCTCATCGTAGACACCATAGGTGGAGGGACTTTGCCGCTCTACGAATGTTTCTGAGAGGGAAATAAAAGGCTCCTACTGAAGAAGCTTCTCTGAGCTCAGCGGCGCAGCGTGTGTCTTTGTGAAAGCTGATGTTCCTACCAGGCAGCAGCTGGCTGTGGTCCAGCGTGCGTCGCAGGGCTCCTACACTGGTGCCGTGGTATGCAATGTGCCACTTCTTCAGTGCATTGGAAACCTCACAGTGGGGCTTGATCCTGCAAAAAGGTCATACGCTCACTTATAGACACGTTTTTGGACCATACATTTGTAGGAATAAATAAATTAGCTTCACATATAAGCAAGTTAACACTAAAGTAACTTCTACAACCGTGATTTACTTTCATGTTTTGAGGACACACACGGCTGACTGTCTTTACCTGATCTCATCTATGATTTTCTGGTGATGACTTCCTGAGGACCATGGTGAAATTTTGTAATAAACATTCACCCTGGTAGTACTGAGGTACCTTTCATAACGTCACACTGATTTGTTCAACACGTCATAGACTGAGTGCTCATCCTCTTACCTGAGGGCGAAGCGACACCACCCAAAGGGCAGGGCGTAGTCCCGAGGCGGCTCTCCTCTCTTGTAATACGCTTCGTCACCCCGGAGCTTGTGGCAGGACTCACAGTAGCACAGGTTGTACTTGGCGTCTTCATTAAAATAGCCATCTTACAGACGGAGGAGAAGACAAACGTCAGGATTGTTGAATGATTTTAGATCCGAGTCAGAGATTGTGGTGGGAAGCTGGGTGCAAACCTCACCTGGTAACGTGAGCAGGTCCTTGAAGCGTGAACACAGTGCCTGGTACTCACAGGTCTTGTTGGGGTTGACCTCTGGAGGGGGCGTCCAGCACACACTCTCTTTGATTCCTGTTAAAAAACTAACAGTCAGGACCCTGAACACCAGCCCGTCCTCACGGCCCGTTCACTGCTCCGCCTCCTCCTCTGTGTGAAAGTCTGAGATGCGGCGAGGGGTGAAATTGTGCTGCGGCTCTGATGCGCCTCCGGAGGTTTTAACGGGCGCAGCAGAGGCAAACCGCACCTGTGTGAATGGATAAGCTGGCGGCGCAGAGCGGCGGCGTGTCGATCTGATGTGTCTACAGTGTGATAACTGAACAGAGCCTTCACTCAGCGAAATAAAGAGAAATGTCCCACAAAGCAACGTTGGTGTGTCTTTACGCTGGAGCTGCTCGGTTCTGTGTGAACAAACAACGGCAGAGAAGAGGCGAACTGCGGCTGCGGCGGGTTGAACCCGAACCCGAATGTGTGAAATGGGCTACTGACATGAACCTAACTGAGAAGATAAACAAACAGTAACCATCTGCGTCTTACCGTCAACCATGTCCGCCTTCTCCATGTCGCACTGACAGCGGGTCTCGCCGCTCTCTCCTCCCACAGCTGGCACGTTGTTTGTTACTATAGTAACCTGCCATAACAACACAACATTTATTAGCATGACTGAGACACCGGTCGCAGTGATTCGAAGCTGAAATAATTGGCAGAAAAATGAATGACAACTCTTTCTTTTGATAATGGTTCATTTATCAAGCAAAAATATCCAACATTTGCTGGTTTCATGGTCTCAAACGTGAGATTTTTGGCTTTTCTCTGCTTTATTTTATTTTTAAATTGATCATTTCTGAGCTTTGGACTATAGGTCAAATAGAACAAGTAACATGAAGATGTTATCCAGGGTTCTACAGACGGATGGTGACCCTAAAAATCTAAAGAAAAACAAACACGATGAAACAATGAAAAACATGATGAAGCTGATCTAAAACAGCTTCCCAAGACCCTGACCTTTGACCTCTTTGTGGATGGTTGGAGTGATATTTGTACAACTCTCCAATACTGTGAAACAGGTTTTCTTATAGCTGAGGACTTAACTGACTCACGACACCTGAAGAGTCGAATGGAAAAGTATGTATGTGTCTGCACCTGTTCACATTGGCCGTAGAGGTCGATGAAGGGGTAGCAAGGCGAAGGAATGTCCTGCGCCGCCACGCCCTGGTCCATGCCATTGACGTAGAGGTGGAGACAACTGTTGGCATCCACCAGCAGACCCAACACCGTCCCCTCCGGACACGTGTCCAGATTGGGACCATAGTTCTCACATATCTGAGAAAAACAGAGAAAGAAAATTTAGACGATGGTGAAAGACATGAAAATGGAAGAAAGGTGAGCAGGAAGAGAGTGAAACAAAAATGAGAAGAGACCAATCATACAGCCGATGTGAACACGCTCAGTTTGTCATGTGAGACAGAAATCAGTTCCAACTCCATCAGGAAAGACAGATCTTGTGTTTACCTTTAGGGAGTTGTGGAAGACGGAGTCTCTCTGCAGCAGCCAGGCGGAGCGTTTCAGGCAGCACGCTGTGGACGGGAAGTTGAGTCGGTCGGGAGAGTGACCTATCACACCTAACGACAGCGACGACGTCCATGATGGGTTCAGGCGGTCGATCTGAAACTGGTTGAAGACAGAGACTGGGAAGGTCACAACCTAAAACTGTTGTAACTGCTGTATATTTCTGTTCTTAATCATCGGTGTCTTCCTTTGTTATTTTTTATTACGCTGGTGAATTTAGTTCCTGAGTTCAAAAACCAAAAGATTCTTCTTCTTTTTTTGCCTAATATCACCATTGTTTTACAACTATTAGCCACATGGACCACATGGAAATGTCACTGTGCAGTACAGTTACCTGGAATAGTTGTTGGCGAGCCAGCGGCTGGGCGGTGACCAGCAGGCCCTGGTTGTAGCTGGACACTCTGGCTGCCGTCAAGTTCTGATTGGACAGCTGGATATTTTTGCCATGATTCTCTAAGAAGGCCATGATGGTTGGAACCAGCGTACACGGCTCACTCTCGGCACTCTGGAGGCGACAAGAGATGACAGAATGAGTTTCTGGCTCTTTAAAGTGTCGGCGCTCTCCTCTCTTAAGCTCCTCCCCCTCCTACCTCTCTGACAGGGCTGCTGTCGTCCTCCCCCTCGCTGCAGCTGTCTGAGGAGAGCGAGGGCGCCTTGACGCTCTCCATGTCCTCCAGTAACGATGAGCTGACGATGGACACCGCTGTTATCCGCCCGTACAGGTCCAGAACTGCATACACATTCTGCGAGGAGACGGAGAAAGGTGATGATGGCTACGTCGGGCCAACAGCTGTGTGCTGTACGTCTGAGTGTGTCGGAACCATTGTTCCATTTATTTCATGCTTCTGCTGTTTACTGTAGGCTTGCTTTTTGATCCTATGTTTACTTGTGCTAATTTTTGTATATGACAGGACTTTTGTATTTGCTCTAATACGTTTTCAGCTTCTAGGAGTTTTCTGAATCTCACCTTATCTGTTTCTGTTGCATTTCTGCTGCTTTGTTTAATGTGAAAATACATAAATAAGAATAAACAAATAAATAAATCTTTTAAAAAAATACCTTTGCTACTGCCGTGGCCGCAGGTCCCATGTCTTCACCATCGATGAAGATGTGCATGGTGTCGTCACTGCACCTCTTCACACCAACACGGTTCCCAACCTGAGAAACAACCCGGTTCAGTGAAGATCAATTAAAAACAATAATGGGACAATCCTTTCTCTTGGCAGCAGAGGTTGAGAGTCAAACAGCTACTGATAAAATTCATAAACCATTACTAATTTATTTGTCTTTAATCAACTTTATGCAATGTCTGATACCCACAGATTATCATACATGTACGTTGAGATCATTAACTTGACCAGCTTTTCTGTGATAAAGTCTTCTGAGACAGAAGAAGAGATTGTTGAGGGTGTAAAAGACTTTGTTATGACCACTAACCAGATGAAACTTTAGGGTTGAAATCTTTAACCTTTTGAGGCGACTGTAAATCTAACAGGTAGCCATAAGCAGCTGCCAGAACCAGACTGAGGTGGTTTTCCTCACAGAGGGTGGAGGGGAGGTGCAGCTCACCGTCAGCCGGTCCAGCGAGCAGCAGTAGTTCTGGCGCTGCAGTACGCTGTTGCGACGGACTTCGGAGCCGCAGAGCAGCCAGGTGACCTTGGTGCGGAGCTGCGGGAGGGAGGGGGAGAGACCCGACAGCGGGCAGGACGGCAGCTCGGGGGGCGCCAGCGTGGTCAGACCGATGTGCAGCGAGCCGCACCACTGCTCGTCCACTTCATCAATCCTCACCTGCAGAGGCAGAGGCAGAGGATCAGGAAGGAGAGAAAACGAGTAGCAGCTGCAGGAGGGAAACGCAAACCGTGCAATTTTTACTGAAGAAGAACATTTAAGTGGTTGATGTGCATATTATTTAAAACCTGCCGAGGCAGCATTTCCTCAAGCCCACATTTACCTCAAACAGCTCGTCTGCTTTGAGTTCCTTCGCACTGAACACGATGCCGTGAGCGTAACCTCCGACTCTGACAGCCTGGCAGCCGTCACCGAGCAGCACCACATTCTTACCATGTTTACTGTGGAGCCGATGGGCAACGCCTGCTACTGCACACACACACACACACACACACACACACACACACACACACACACACACACACACACACACACACACACACACACACACACACACACACACACACACACACACACACACACACACACTTTACTATTGAGCAAATTAATCCAAAAAACACATTTACACCAAAGCATTTTTAATCATCTTTCCCATTAGAAATTCCACACAACTGCTTTTAAATGGTATTTGAAACATTTAAACAAAATCTTATGTTGGTTAAGTACAGAAAATGCCTTGAGCAGGACTGTGACGTGTACCTGGTGAGTGGATGGGGAAGCTCTTCTCGGTGACGTTGCTGGTGCAGAGGCTGTTGTCCAGCGGGCCTGACGAGCTGGTGATGGACACCTGAACACACTGACCGTACAGGTCGATCACAGCGTACACCTCTGAGAGAGAACGAGAGATGGAGGGGGGCATCAAATGAAACAGACACCTTACTGAAGCCAGTGGTGTTTCTGAGTCCTGAGTCCTGACATCTCTACCTGGTGGCAGGCCGGAGCAGGCGACGCCTTGGTCCACGCCGTTGATGTAATAGTGGAGGTCGCCAGTGGCCGAGCGCATCATGCCGATCCGTGAGCCCGTGGTCAGGGAGTCCAGGTCACAGCCGTAGTTGTTGCGCATCGTGTTGCCATCCTGCATGATGGCCGTTCCACTGCGGGGAAAGGGGGAAGGAAAAAAAAAAAGTTTTGGAGTATTCTGACTATTTGAGCTCGACGTGTCAGTTTCGGATTTCACGATTTTCTGATGTAGCTTAACAACTCTTACAACTATTACGTTTTAAAAAATGACTTAAAAAGGGGAACATTTATGATTATAAGAGGGGCTTTGAGTGTCTTCATTTTAGAGGTGAAAGGTGAAAAAAAGAATCAATAAACCAATTATAAGCAGGACAAAATAACAGCTACGTTCATGTTTTAGGAACTAAACACAGCAAAATATCCAAATATGTTGTGATATATCTTCTTATTGGCACAATTTCATTCTACCTGAGCATCCAGGTGTCGTAGTCGATATCTGTCATCGTGTTGGGAAACTCGAGCTCGTCCGGCCTGATGGCCGTCACTCCTGGACACACAGGAAATATATTTAAATATAATGTGTAAAATGCTGTAGAGATAAATTTAACGTAACACAGAAAACACAAGCAGCTGCAGTCCAAGCGGAAAGCTCACCTGCTTCTATTGAACCCGACCAGCGGTCCACCATCTTCTGAATAATGATTTCAAACAGCTCTCCATCTCGAAGGCACCTATGAGGAGGTGACAAACATCACAGTCTCAGAATGCTGACTCACTCCATATTATATCAGATTATTGACTCATAACATTGTCCACATTTCTTCTGCTACTTTATTCACCTTTGTGTGTCAAACTACTCATTCTGTGTTTGTATCTTTGTCTACTTGACCACATCAGTAATCCCAACGACTGCTGCTGATGCTTGTGGTTGGCTGTAACAGAAACATGCCTTGAATGTGCTCTAATGACTCAGTGTAGTGCTCGCTGCTGGATGCTGTCAGTCTGTTCCACTCATGAGCTTTAATGAACAGGAAGCTGAAACAGCATTTTTACCTTCTGTAGAAGTATTTGGACTTTAGACTAAGGCACAGATGGCAGAACTGATTTCTGGTTGTTTATCACAGACGGTCAGTGTAAAACCTCAGACTGCACCTTCTGCTCTGCTTTAGATGTATATAAAACATAAATATGGTGCGACACGTTGCTCACAATGTGCGAACTGTTTGGAAGAAAGCTTGTTTAACAATAGCTGTGATCCACAGAAGACATGAATCAAGTTCTTTGTCATTTGTTTCATTACCTGTTGGAAATGACAATAGCGTCGTTAAACTCGCTGCGGCAGTTCTGACGCAGGGCGGTGCGCCCTCCGTTGGTGATGACGGCGTTGGTGCCGTGTAGGTGGTGGAAACGCAGGTCGTTGGTTGTGCTGGCCCCGCCCACTGAGCAGGGGCTCCCAGGTGACATGGCCGTGGGGCCGTCCGAGCTGTCCTCTGGGAGAGGGGGGAGGTCCACTGATGAAAGGAGGCAGAAGAGGACGGATAGTTAGAAGTTATTCTAGTACCCTTAGAAAAAGAAATGTAGCCCCGTTTCTCTTCCTCCCTCTCTTACCCATGTCGTCCATGATGGTGGCCTGAGCAGCCTGTCCGTAGAGGTCGACCACGGCGTAGACACTGGGAGGGACGTTCCAGGCTGCCGGACCCTGAGCCACACCGTTTACAAAGAAGTGGAGGCTGCCGTCTTCTTTCCGAACTACACCTACTGTGTCACCTGCCTGCAAGACAAGATCAAGGATTTTTAACCAGAAAAACCACCAAGGAAACATTCAGAAGCATTCTGGGAGGATGAATCAGCAGAAAGGCTGACTGTGAGCTGAGGAATCAAGAAAATGTCACTCACCTTGAGCCGGTCGAGATTGTGTCCGTACTCGTCCAGGATTGTTGTTCCGTTGTGCATGACGCCGTTCCCCGTCATCATCCACGTCCCTGTGAAATACAACATTAATGTATATGTACAGCACTAATAGCACCTCTGCATCATTCACAGTTGATGGGGTTCAGGTATCTCAGGTGTTTTGTGTTTTACCTGAGCGCAGGTTGGTCATGGTGGAGGGCAGCTGCAGGTATGCAGGATTGTGCGTTGTGACGCCGATTTCAATGGAGCCCGCCCATTTGTCCACCATTTTGTCGATGCGAACCTGAAACACCTCATTGGAGCGCAGCGGCCGGCTGCTCAGGACGACGCCGTGGTTAAAGTCATCAGTCGCACTGTGAAAACAGTGTTTTTATTGTTTAATGCATGAATACGATTTCTACACATCCTTCGTTTCAAACTTTGCCATTTTCACACTTATGGAAAACACTGAAACACAGAATTAGACCGCATGACTTTAAAGCTGAAAATGTTTCTTTTCACAGTAACATATTTCACAAACCTTCTGAGTACAATCAAGATCAATTAAGACCTTCCACACATAGAATTGTTATAGTCAGTCAACTAAAACTGACTTTTATATGCAGCAGAAAGTCAGATTTCAATGACTCAAACCTACAATGAAAAACTATGGGTGGCAACACGTTTTGCCAGATTAACTTGTGTTGTTGAAGCTTTTTAACTCCGGGGCAACATGGGAGTCGGACTCACTGTGGCCGCAGCGCCGTCCTGCCGTCACTGATGATGGCGGCCTTCTGGCCACAGTTGGCGTGAAAGAGCAGCCGGTCAGGCCCCTCTGCGTCCGGAGTGAGGGAGAGAGCTGGCCTGGGCCGGCCCACGTCCGGCGATAGAGCCCGCATGATTGCGTTGTTGCGTCTGAGGCGGTCACTGTGGTTGTGGTTGTGGACTATGGTGACTTTGACCGCCATGCCATAGAGGTCAACCACTCCATAGACCACACCGGGGGTCTGGGCCGCCGCAACACCTGGGGAGAGACACCATATGGTAGGAAGTGAAAACCGAGGTACCAGTTACAGTAGAACAGCAGCTTCAGAGAGGACATTAAAATGGGACTAAAGATGTAATAACAGTCTCTGTTTGTGGCAAATAATTAATACATTTTCTCTACTTTCCAATACAGCAGAGAGTTTTTAATTCACAGTATCATGGGATCAACGGATAACAAAAGTCTCTGACTCGCTTCTTAAATGAGAGTATTTTCTAGTTTCTTCTCTGTGACAGTAAAATAAATACCTTTGGGTTGTGGACAAAACAAGACATTTATGGACGTCACCTTGGTGTTTGGGAAACACTGATTGAAATTTTACAGGCATCACCATCATATCACTGAGCTTCCTGTCCCCTCGTGACGAGTCTCACCTTGGTCGATTCCATTGATGTAGAAGTGGAGCGCCCCGCTGGCTTTGCGCATCAACCCGATGTGATCTCCCTCCTAACCGTGGACGAGAGGAGGTGATCGAGTTCATAAAAACAGACCCGTGCACAGAAGCTGGCAGAGTGAAGTGATGTGTGTGTGTGTGTGTGTGTGTGTGGTCACAAACCTGAAGTTCATCGAGGCTGAATTCACAGTATTCCCTCCGGGTTCCTTTCCCGTTGGTCAGTATCCCACAGCCACTCATCATGATTGTACCTGACAGAAACAACCACAGTGACGTCACCAACACTGACCAGCTCTTGTTTTGTTCAGTACAGTTTCTAATCTTTGTGTGTGTGTTTGTGTTACCTGAGCGCAGATTGGTCATAGTTGCAGGATAGTCCAGGTTGTTTGGATTGTGTGTGGTGACACCGATCTCTATTGATCCTGACCACTTATCCACTAGCTTATCAATACGGATCTGAAAGGATAAACAGAAATACTTTACTGACACTAACAATATTTCTTGGATTATTGCTCAAATACAATGAAGCGATCTTTCTCTTTTCTGCCTCAAGTGCTGAAAATCACGACACCTCCAGACATGAAGAGCAGTAATCTGGGATTCTCTGTCTGCTTGGCCTCTGATTGATCTTACTGGTAACACCCCTCAGATATTCAGTCTGTGCAGCTATCTTCTAACGGCTGTAAAACTCTTAGTCAATGGAATGACATTTTTGATAGTGAGTTAAACATTTAAGTTATTGATCAAGCAAAAATACAGAATATTTTCTGGTTCAACCTTTTCTCTGATTTTAAATCTTTAGAAATTGGACATCTTTGGTGTTGATGTGTAAGCTGAAGATGTCCCCTTAGGCTCTGGAGACTCTTGATGGGAATTTCCTCGAGTATAGTCAATAAAGATTAATTAATAATAATTGAATACACTTTTTAGAAGCACATCATTTGCTGCTCTGCTTCTGAGTGATCTCAACTATATTATTCATGAGCTACACTGTGATTTGTTTTGTTTCAGCACCACCCAGCTCGTTCTAGTGTTGTTCTGATACTGACATCAGATCAAAAATGCCTCTGACTCTGACTAAATGCTGGACTGTGAATCGTTGATTACAGTGCGACCGATATACCAGTTTTATCGACCAACTGTGGCCTATCACAGATTTACTGAATCAGTGTATATTTTGCCCTGATTTGAAAACTTTTTGGGCGGTATCATGATGCAGAAGAAGATGCTTGGGATAAACTATAATTATACAATACCCAGTGAAGTTTACTGTTTCAGTGCACTGATATCATCTTGCACAGTTGTTTAACTGTTCAATATCTTTGACACAAGAAAAACTGCACTGAATAGTCAACCAAATTATCTGCCAATAATAAAAATTCAAGCACAAATGTCAAACATTTGCTTGTTCCAGCTTCTTTAATGCGAGGATTTGGTGCAGTAAATGAAGAGACTTTGGATTTTGGACTGTTGGTTGGACAAAAGAAGAAATCTGACGACGTCACTTTGGGCTCTAAAACAATCGTAAATAACATTTCTTTAAAAAAACATTCTAGACTAAACAATTAATCGATTAATTGTGAAAATAATCATCAAATGATTCAATAATAAAAATAATTGTTAGTAGCAGTCCAAGTCCAAAGTGTCTGAGGGATCACTGCAAAAACTGTGGTTATACTGGCTGATTTATTGATCAGTGTCAGTACGTCTCTAGCTAGTTAGCTGTTGCTCTATTATTCATGTCTGAACAAACATCCCAGCGCTGACTTGTGTGATTGTACCTCAAACATCTCGTTATGTCGGAGCGGCCGGTTGGTCATCACCACGCCATTGTTGAACTCGTCCAGCGGTCTCCTTCGCTCCGCCGTCTTGTTGTTGTTGCTCAGTTTGATCAGTGTGCCGCATTTCTCGTGGAAGAGCAGCGCGTCGTTGGTGGTCATCCCCCCCGTCACAACCCCCTGTCCGACCCCTCCGTTCCCAGCGGGAGTGTTAATATTTCCACCTTCTCCAGCACCACCAGTTCCTCCTCCTCCTCCTCCTGTTGTCCCTGTTCCACTGTCACTGCTGACAGTACTTCCTCCAGTGCTGCTGCTCCCCCTGTCATTTCTGGAAGAAGAGTCCGTTCCTGTATTTCCTCCCCCACCGCTGCCACCGCTGCCGCCGCCTCCTCCTGCTCCTCCTCCACCTCCACCATCCTCCCCTCCGCCCTCATCCTCAGAGCGATAAAAAGATACTATTGCGTTGTTGAACACATCAAAGAGCTGGTGCTCTGTGAGAACTGAAGGGAGAGAAAAAGATGTCACTACTTGTCATGTTGCACCATGTCCATCAGCTGATCTGAGGGATTCTCTTACCTGTGTCCGGCTCCAGGTTGTTGGGGAACTTGTCTGGTCTGCTATGACTGCAGCTAAGCTCAGGCACTGACAGGGGGAAGAGTGATAGATACAACGGGTGAGGACAACAAATCCCAGAACACAGCTTGGAATAAACGGGGTTCCCACACCTCCTTTAAATTCAAGGACCCACATGGCACAGACTGAGACAGTGATCAAGGCTAATTACATTGATTCCTCACCTTCATCTCCATTCATCATTCCATTCATTGCTGCCACATTCATCAGTGCCGTGATCCCCGCATCCTCCCGAACCCCGCACACCACCACCACCTCTTCCTCCTCCTCCTCCTCCTCCTCCTCCTCCAACTCTTCCTCCTGCTCTATTGTCTCTTTTTCCGCGGAGGGCGGCGGCGGCTCACAACTCACCACAGTCACTTGAGTGCACTTGCCGTACAGGTCCACCACCGCCCAGAGCTTAGGCGGCAAGCCGCTTGCGGCCGCCCCACAGTCCTGCCCGTTGACCCAGAGGTGGAGCTCCCCGCGGGAGCTGCGCTGAATCCCCACCCGGTCACCCTCCGCCAGCTGATCGAGGTCGCGACCGTACTCCTCAAGAACGGAGCGGCCGTCACGTAGCACCGAGCAGCCAGACACGATCCAGGAGCCACCCTTCAGGCCTGTGGCGCTGCTGGGGAAGTCGAGCCCCGCAGGGTCCAGTGCCGTCACGCCGATCTCAATGGAACCGCTCCACGAGTTCACCTGGAAGGAGACAGGAAGGATCTAATGAATCTTTACATCACCAGCTGATGAAACACAAACAATGACACGTCATGGCCTTCGCAAATCACCAGAGCTGATATTGTGTCCTGCATTTCCGAAACAGTCAAAATGTACCTTTATAAAGACAATATGAAATGTAGAGACACTGGCAGCTACAATCAGAGATTCAGAGAGAAAAAGTAGTAACAAAACAGTTACCAGTCAGCAGCTGTTACTCTGAGACAAGGTGAGGAAGCATCCGAGCGGTGATGTTGAAAGAGTGAAGCACTATGCTAAAAACTGCAGGCAGATATCTATGGAAAACAAAGTGCGCCTTGTTGTATGATCCGTGGTGTTATTTTTAGTCGTACTGTCAGTGAAGAGCTCAGGGAGGCTCCTTTGAAAATAAAACCAGACAGTGTGAACACACAGTGACACGAAGAAAGCAAAATGAAGTTACGTGATAGTGGCCATGTTTGCATGTCAGTGTGAACTTGAAGTACAGTGTAAAAACACATTTATTTACAGCACAACACAGACTACTGTAGCACCAGGAGTCAACTTCCAAGATGAGATGTTAAAAACATATTGATGCACAAAGGTAATTCAGTGCACATCCCGTGCTATATTTAGACCAGCTGCAGGAGAAAAAAATTAGAGAGTACTAGGTCTCGCTGACATCACGGTCAACTAATTCCACAAAAAATCCACCTGGGGCCATGTTCCAAGGGTCGGAAAGCTTCCCATTTTTCGTCTAATAAAGTTTTGGAAGCTTTTATACATCTACATTTGAACCTTTCCTACTTTTTTAATCTGATACCTAAAAAAATCTAAAGAGATCTTTGTGTTACTGGACTAAAAGCGAATTATAAATCCTCAGATGCTTGAAGCTCGTACCTCCTTTATAATGTTTGCTTCTTTCCAGAAGCAACAAACACAGATGTCTATGTGGTCCAGCACGGACAGTTACACCTGCACACACACATCAAACAAGATTCAAGCAGCCAAGCCTCACCTTCATGATCACGCCCTCCACACAGAATTCAAAACATGAAACACAAATGTTTCACGGCAAACTGCCCTCGTCTTTGCATGACATTGGGCTCGTATCGCGTAACACGCAGCCCAAGATATCCATTTCTTCCCAGACTCAACATAAGCTCACAGTAACGTGATACTTTATCGATCTCCGGGGGTGAATTCTATTTTTCCGCGGGTTGTGCCTCCATGATGTGGATGACAGAGTGCAGCGTCAGCTCCAGAGCGGAGTCGGTGCAGCTGCTGGAGATTCAGAGCCCTGCTCAGACACACTTCAGCCCGGCAGATGTTTGCAGACACACAGGGGCACGAACCTGCACCATCCCGCGGTGGAGGGATCTCCTGGCTCGCTGCACTCCACCTGCTGCCCCCCACAGAACAACATACAGGAAAAAGCTGTGCAGTTTGCTCCTCGAGAAAAGAGAATCCAGTGAAAAGTGACCCGTCACTTTAAAATCAAGCTCTCTCTTCTTTCCCCTTCCTCTCCCGTGGTACTCCACAGGACTCTGGCTTAAATTGGCAGAAATCCACCCTGATGAAGTGACCTTGAGCATAACATTGAAGTCCTCACAGCTACCAGGATGTTTCTCTGCAGCTCACCTCCGTGCCAAAGAGAAAACAAAAGATAAAATCCTCCGAGATCAATACCATTTAAAAAATCCCGTCCCGTTTGCCTCCTGCCCTTCGCCTGCTCCCGTGGCGTCCTCCTCAGCTGTGTGGCAGGTGCTACCGTATGTAAGGCAGTGTGCTACGAAAGCCCGGGTATCTGGGTTAACAGATTTAGAAGTAACTCAGCCTGACCGGGTCGCTGTGTGGAGGAGACAGACATCTCCTTCCCTTACTCATTCACTTACGTAACAGCCAGCCTGTGGGTGTATGCCTTCCAGTCTCTCTCCCTCTCTCTCTGTTCAAAAGAGCAATAACTGCAGGATACAACCATACATGCCAAAGAGGAGCACTCGACAGCTTTTGAAAAGAATAAAAAATTAATTGCAGCAAAGGCAAGGACTGGGAAGCACTGCTAAGACTGTGCAGAGAGGGGAAAGGTGACCTAAATCATAAGGCAACAACATTTCAGCAAGGTTTTACTCCCATTTCAAACACTGACAACATGACTCTGACAAGGACTTGTCCTTACAGCTCACATCACCTCTGACTAATATGGATATGTATATTATTTCACATATGAGAAACAAGTTAGGCTTTACATTTAAACATTACATATCCCTATAATAAACTGTGTAAAAGATCAAAAGTGGGAATGAAGTCACCAAAACGAGAGCAGAACAATAAGATATTGATGATATTATACGGCTAATATTTGCTTAAGTGCTGCAACTGAATGTCAGTTGGTTCCCTATGAATCAATTTATAGTTTGGTCTATCAAATAGTAAAAGATGTTTATCCAAATTTCTCCTGCGACATCCTCAAACAGCAAACACAAAGACAGAGCTGCAGGATCTAGTGAAAAGATCATATTGCGATTATTTTGACTCATATTGTAATTGTGATATGATTCATTAGTGATAATTTAAGCATTTTAAGTTTCATTTTCACTGAAAATACATTAAAATCATGATGAAGTTACATTTGTGCATCTGTTTTCTTACATCATGTCTGCAGCACAACAGTAATTCAATACAATGTTGTTTTGTGACATTCTGATTTTCTTTGGCAAAAGACGGCAGCTTCTTTAACTCGGATATTGCACTTGGTCGTATTGCAATTTCAACAGTAAACCAAAGAAACAAAGATATCCAATTTACAATCATAGAAGAAAGAAAGGAAGCAAATCTTCATAACTGAAAAGCTGGAGCGACAGAATGTTTTACATTTATGCTTAAAAAATGACTAAATATGATTAATCTGCTTTCACAAATGTTTTTGAAATGTAATATTTCTATTGAGGTATTTAATCCTAACTGTTTCAGCTCTAATTGGTTTCATGAACAGCATGTTGACAAATGCAACAGTAAAAGGCCTCTCCAACTTAAAATCAACATCTTCAACTAACACAAACACGATCAACCACAGCTTTAACTACAAACCCCAAACCACTGACACAACCCACTCTGGGAAACTGGCCGTCCAATCCATCACTTCGTTTGCTCGTTTCCCAACATCCACTGTAGCTTAGTGGACGGCAACAGATGAGGATGGGCAGTCATGCCAGTCTGTGATGGAAAAGTATTGATTTTCAGACAGGCAATGCATGTCATGACAGAGCATGAGGCTGTTTATGAGAGCTCTTATCAGGCTGAGAGCGCCACAAGGGACGGCTGATCATTTACATACAGTAGGTGCTATTAAAATGCATGTTAGCTCTGCTGGCTCACGTAACGTAACGTGCTGCTGTGTCTCATCATGGTAGGTCTTCTGTACAGTGAGCACCTCGGCCGGACACACTGTCATGCAGAGGGTGCCTGTGTTTGGTCCAGTTGGCACTGGCAGAGGCTCCAGAGCTGCCATGTTGAGACAAACCCGGCCATTACAACAGACCAGCACTGCTACGCTGATAACAGCCCGAATGTAAACACTGTGCACCGGCGCTGATACGATATGAAGTAGGCTTGACTACCGAGAGCACGCAGCACATAGATAAGCACATTTAATAAGCTGCAAATTCAAGGAAATGGAGGAAATATACATGGAACGACAGAGTTAAGCCGGAAATATATAGGGCAGTATGTTTAGCACAGAATTGTAGGCTATGAGATCGTGAGGGACAGCCATTGATTGATATTGTATGTTGGTTGATAACAGAACAAGAAGTGTTACGAGTGAACGACCTACATCCTGGTCAGATTCTAGTGGTTGACTGCTGAAAATTAACAAATACAGTCTGGTGTAGAAAGAAACTTCTAAAATGATGCATGTCTGTGGTGAAGTCTACATTTGTGTTGGAAACTCAGACATTTTTACTAAGAAATAAGAGGAAGATCTTGCACATAAAAAATTTGAAAAAAAATAATAAACTCAAACAGAAAGTCTCCAGAAACCTCAAGGCTGGTATTAAATATGGATCTGGATAAATAAAAACAATAATGGACTCAAAGACACTAGAGGAAGAAATGTGTCCCCTCGGTTCCCTGTGCTTTATTTATTTCTATTTTGTAACGGAACTTCTTTAAGAATAAAAAGTAATAGCATAAACAAAAATAATAATGAAAGCGAATGTCTCAGCAGTGAGACATTAGGAGTGACTGTTGATTACTGAGTTATAGCTGCTGGTGGTCGGACTCTGTCAGGTCTGAGGGCTCTGAGCTGCAGCTACTGTGTGCAGAGTGCAGAGTGCAGAGTGCAGGGACTGTAGCAGAGCTGCTCTAACTCTGAACATCACAGTAACATACAGCTTCACCCACATCAGGCTGACACAGCCTCTGATAGCCCCTAACCCTATAGCCCCTAACCCCACAGCCTGGAGTGAGAGCCCCTAACCCCACAGCCTGGAGTGAGAGCCCCTAACCCCACAGCCTGGAGTGAGAGCCCCTAACCCCACAGCCTGGAGTGAGAGCCCCTAACCCCACAGCCTGGAGTGAGAGCCCCTAACCCCACAGCCTGGAGTGAGAGCCCCTAACCCCACAGCCTGGAGTGAGAGCCCCTAACCCCACAGCCTGGAGTGAGCACTGCAGTATTATTAGCCGCGGGGACCGAGCAGCAGACGGTGACAGCCACCATCACTGTCAACCGACTCCTCCACAACAAATCTCAACACAGCGACGTTAACCAGCTTAGTGGAGCTCCTGTAACGCAGAAAACTACTCCAAGTCCTTGTCAACCACCGAATAGCACCTTCCAGAAAAGCTAGCCACGGCTAACCTGAGCTCACACCACTTGCTAACTGCTAACGGCTCATTAGCATGGCTAACTGACGGTACCATGGCAGCACAGGCAGGTGATCGTTAGCTTAGTAACGGCTTGTCTACATAGAGGAATGTGTTTCACAAATCCACCTGTCGCTGATAAATCTCTGACAGCGTCTGTAATCCGGCCCTGGGGATTGCATAAACCGAGGTCGCTGTCACGCAGTGTGAACCGCCACGGGTAGCAGAAGCCCCTCACTGCGGACAGAGACAGACCACCGGCCCGTCCCAGCAGCTCTGCTCCCGCATTCCTGCCGCTCTCACCCCCGCTGGAGAGGCAGCAGCGGCGGGCCTGTTGTTGTTTACCTTCTTGTCAATGCGGACGGTAAAGACATCCCGGTCCCTCAGCGGCTCCTTGCTAAGCACCAGTCCATGGTTAAACTCCTGGACTGGCTGGTTACGTCGGGCGGTTCGGTTCGAGTTGGACAGGCCGATCAGCTTTCCGCTCCGCGGATGCAGCTCCGCCGCCATCTTCAGTGGGCGGCCAGTATTCACGACAGTCGGGCTTTGCGACAGTTACGTTATGACAGACGGCAGATTTCTGCATGATTGAACCGCACCGCACCCATTTCTGTAATATATGATGTGATATAATATTCATATAATTTAAACTCTGACGCTTGTTTTTGATTCTTATTGTTTGAATATTATTTAAGCACTACAACATTTAAGCTACATAGAATTTGAAGCCCTCATATTTTATTTACAGGCCTATTTCTGGTTTAAATCGTCTGTTCTGGTTTAAATCTGTGTTTTTAATGGCTTGAAAAAAATAATGTTTCTCCCAATGAATGTGATCTCTGTTCAGTGAGTAGTTTTAATTTCATTTCATTTACATTTACATTTTATCCATTCCCCGAATGACAGAGTGGAAGAATGAGCTGATTAGACTTGCGAAATCTCCACAGTGTAGGGAGGACAATAAGCCCTTCATATTGTTTGTTTTTTTACTAACTACATTTTTATTAATTGAGAAATACATTTACCACAATGTAATGTCCACTGATCAAACAATGCCTTCGGTTTACCTTTTTGACAATAAAGAGCAGAAAAATCAAACTGTATTGATGATTAATCTTAATGTGATATGAAGAATATTTCAACTTCATGAGCATTTGATAAATAATAAATTAAAAAAGACCCCTAGATTCCTGGCAATGGTACATTTATATTTGCCTCTTAAAGTTATACACTATTATTCTTTTTTGATTTTACATTAATCTACTGTTTTACTGGTGGATGTTTTGACTCAAGCCACTAGGGGGAGCAAAATCCATGTGTTAAATATCTGTCTCACTCAGACCCCACTCAGCATCTATCATCAGTATTTAATCTCGTGTTTATTTCACCTTAAGCACTGTTGGCCTTTATTTTGCCTCAAAAGTCACATTCGTGGATAACCATATCAAGGAGAAGCATATTTTATTCAGAATACTGTTGCACGCACCAAGGTCACAACACCCCTCACATTACATATAAATCAGCATTTTCTCTTGGAATGGGGCTAACGGGTGCAATATTCATTGGAAAACATCGTCATATTTTATGGTGAAGTCTCCACATTTTAGAGGTTAATAGTTAGAAATATCACATTTGACTGTAAGCGTCCCAATACGAGAGTACCAGTAGAGGGTGCTGTGTCTCTACAGCATGTTGAGTAGACACATTTTCACAATACATATTTTTTTAAATGTCATTTTAATCCAGAGGAATCAACGCAAACATCTAGTCCACATGCTGTACATGCATGCTTTCATGGTCTACGCAGGGCAGCTGTGAGAGGACACTGACACGTGTTTGACAGCTAAATCCAGGTCTAAATCTTTCCCTTGGACTTGAAGCTTCTCCAGACAGCCTGTCAAGAACTGGGAGCCGACATCGTCCTCGCCTTCACCTGAAACATGAAAAGGAGGAGGAATAAACAGGAGTGACCTTGTGTTGCACTCCATCAAACTCCTGATCTGGCCTAATCAATGAGTTTCATTGGTGTATATTTTCTTGCAACTGGTTGTTTTCTTATGCTCACTGTGTTTATTTTGTTATACAAGTTTTTTTACTCTGTTTTTTCTGCAAATCAAATCAAATCAAATATGTGAAAATATCTACAATCTTAAGACACTCCACCGCTGTTTAATCTCACCTAATAGACCTCCAACAGCGAGTCGACCCTCTCTCCACATGTTCAAGTGACCAGGGTGGCTCTCTGAACTGATAGAAAACGTAGTGGCCTTTGATTCATCTTCATCTTGAAGCACTCGCAGTAAATCTATCTGAAAGGTTATCGCCAGTTTCTTGAGTGTGTCTTTCATACTGATCTTTTGTTCCCCGAAATTGAGTGTGACCTCCTGCAAATTCAAGGGAGAGACAGAGGAGAAAAACTTCACATCATGTGTGTCTGTAAATGTGTTCCTGTGCATAATGTATAATGAAGCAAATGTACATGTAAGCTGTGAAGTCACACTGACTTCTACTACGCTAGGAATTATTGACAAATTCAGTTTGAGTCATTTACGTGCATACCTTTGTTTTATTATTGGCCACTAAAGCGAACATTAGCTGTTGCCCAGGAGCCTTGATGCTTAAAATGGTTCCATCCATCTCACTGAAATCTCCCCACAATTCAGCCTTGACCACACGATCTTCCTCGATGGGGAAAACTGCAGAGGACAGAGGAATAACTCACAAAATTAATGGAGTTAATTTATTGTTTATTACCATGTTACATCTAATTAGAGCTGACAATGAATAAAAAGATTCCACTGTGTATGCTCCAGGCCTGTTGGAAAGCGTCTGATTCTTTAAAAGAGTGCACTTGCACATATCTTGTACAATCCAGCACAATGTTCCCACCTGAGGTGTTGAAAATCGCAAATCCGGTGCCAGGGAAGAAGCTGCCAGGTCGCACGTTTTGATAGCAGGGCCAGAGATCCTCCTCCTCTGTCTCCCAGGGGACGCTGAGGTTCAGCCAGTGGCCTTCACGCACACAGCCATCCAAGTGTGGCTCGAACTGCAGCAAAGAAAGCAGTAATGAGTTTACTGGAATGAGCTGCAGTGGACATTGTCAAAGTCCCTACAGGGTGATTAGACAAAAAAAACACCCAACATACCCTTGCTGAGTCAAAACAAAATAATCTGTAATTATAAACCCATTTTATGGCAGTTTGTCTGTTTTATTACCAAGGATGGCTCACCAAATGTTGACACTAAGTCATGTAAGAGATGTATTTCCAGCACAAGGCTGCAGCCAGACTACAGCGTGATCAATTTTCAATTTTAGAGCACCAACAGAAAAGTAATTTTTCTGGCGTTAGTCCTTCAGAGAGATGAACAAAAGGGTTTTTTTAGAATCAGAATTTTGTGGTGGTGTCCAAAAAGAAGTAACAGAGATGGCAACTAAAGGCTCAAACACCCAGAAGTCAATGCAGCCACCATAGAGCTTTCTTTTAAACGTTAACGGTTGAATCCCAAGTCAAGGTCCATGGACTAGCTTGTTTGTGAGCTCTAAATTGTTTAACACAGTGTTCATCAACATATATCCTCAGTAACTGTTATGATTTCATCCTTACTACCTTTAAAGGGACAGTTCACCCCCAAATCAAAACAAAGTATTTTCTCTTGTACCTGTAGTGCTATTTATCCGAGACTGGTCTCCTAAGATTTAAGGTAGAAAAATCAAGCAGGTCATTATGGCCCATTTTTACATTTGTTGTTAGGCGGCGGCCTCTAGAGGGCGTAGTTATTAGGAAGTGAAGAGAGGCGGTGTAAAGAGCGTCAGCTCCTATAGGGAGGGGAACGGGGTTAAACAAGGACTGGACTTTCATTCACAAGCCCGCTGTTTGTGAAACCAGAAGTCAGTGTTGAGTCAAGTCACTAATGTAGTGAAGCAACGTCACGTACATAACGTAACACAGCAGCTAAACAGCTTAGTTAGCTACTACAGATGCTGACAGGTTGAATTAGGTAGAAAGAACATAGTTTCTACTTGAAACTGCTCACAACAAGGTCTGTGGATTATCTTGAAAAGCTGGGTCATGATTTCTGGAAAGAGAGATCGCTGTTGAGTTTTTCAAACATTTTTTTTTTTTTTGGCACTTTGAGCACCACAAGCTGAGAGCCATCAAACTCTGCAACTCACACCAAAACCATCTAGATGGAGTAAAATGCAATGTTTTGATTTAGGGGTGAACTGTCCCTTTAATCATCACAAAATAACCTGTTCATCTATTGAACGAAACAGATAAAAGTAGAT
The DNA here is from genome assembly GCA_039737535.1 of Lagodon rhomboides. Taxonomy (NCBI): domain Eukaryota; kingdom Metazoa; phylum Chordata; class Actinopteri; order Spariformes; family Sparidae; genus Lagodon; species Lagodon rhomboides. The sequence goes on from CM077806.1 coordinate 335,051, forward strand.
TTTATCCCAACACATACCTGAACAATCATGGCTTCCTTGTCGATCAGGATCCCGCCGAGGGCCAGTCGGAGTTTACCTGTGAGGACCTCCTCTGTCTGTTCGGACTGCATTCCCACCACCAGCCCGTTTGAGCCGTCCACCTCTAGAACCACAAACTTCCCTTGGTTGCTCACCTCCAGCTTGGTGGCACCAGGAGCACAAGAAGAATTCAGACTAAGAGTTCCTCTGTTGCGACACATGATCACCAATTTTGGAAAAATACACAATATCACCAATATACTGTAAGATTATTGTTATATAAATAAAAAAAAAACACTATGTATTTTTGAGAACAAATTAAACTAAGAATTTCAATATTTACAATAATAATGAGGTAATAACATATACTCAGAAATATTCATCTTTTCCATAACTGAATAAACCAGCTGAGTAAAATAAGGTCCCAGAACACTATCTGAAGCTAGAAAGATGGCAGGGTCCGCCACATATGAAGAAAGTAAAACTGTGTTGTCCTTCAAGGTCAGAGAGTTGTTTTTTTAGTCAATCATACAAAAATCAGTCAATGAAGATCTTTCTCTTCTGATCAAAGTTCTTCCCCAAAACTACATAATGCACCTTTAAATCTTCAACAAAACTGAGAAGATTTCACATGTTTCCAGCACAAAAAGACTTGTTTCTGAGATCCGTGTTGCTTCAAGACATTCTCACTTGATTCACTAGAAAAAAATTCAAACTACACTGGAAACTCACCGTGTGCCATTTTCCATCATTGAGTTTGGGGCCGCCGGATACGCTGACGTGGATGTCTCCTTTGCTGATCTGCATCAGAGGAATACCGTCTTTTAGGGACAGAACAAACCAGTCCACCCCGTTTTTGGTGTCTCCGTAGAAAATTGCACCTTCTGGGTCAAACGTTCTTAACTGAAAGGTTGACTTGATACTAGAGAGAGACAGGAAAACAGAAAAGAATAGTGTCAAATCCAAAAGAATGAATGGAAACAATTGTTTATTTTCTTTTCTTTCAATATGTAAGATATCTAAAATAAAGGGGCAGGATCAACAATCTGAGTCCACTTTCATAAGTATTCCCTGTACTTGCTTTCACACATTCTCCCCAGAGTTCATTTTCAAATTTGCAAGAGCCTTTTTTGCAGATTATCAGGGAGTATTTGATGTGCAGTGGTTTGCCCCTGCAGACATACCTGCTGATATCACTGAGGTTGACTGTTGTGTGGATCAGTGGAGTCCAGAAGTTTCTGTCCTGGCCGAGGTAGATGGTAGCACGGCCTGATACTTGTTTCTGGAAGGCACAAGGTGCTCATTTAACATCAATCATTCAATTCAGCTCCTCAAACTCTGCTTTTGTATTTCCTTCCACATACCGTGATGAACTTTATTCAATTATTGATTGAATGTTATAATTTAATTTTAATGTAGGGAGTTTAATTGCTGTTTAATGAGGGTGGTGTGGTCACACAAATTCTTAAGTGGTAATGAAGTGCAAAATCAATGTGGAGTCATTTACAGTGGAGCCATCTGCAGTGTATCAGTGTACAGTGGCCAGGCTAAAGCTACTAGCATAAAATCATTCAGTGAGGTAAAAAAGAAAAAAACTGTTGGCTATGTATTTGTCCACCCACAAACTGAGCAAAGTTCTCAGACTGAACATGCTAGGAAATTCCTCTTCAGCTGCCATCTAAAATGAATACAGTATGAGTTGACTGATTTTTTATTTTTTTTTACGATTACATATTGAGCTATCAAAAACCCAAAGTTTTTTGTGTCATTACAATCTTTTTAAAATGTCCTTAGTGGCTCAGAGACAAATATTTCCTACTACTGAAGGAGCGTGTGACCTTTTCCTGATTAAAGCAGTTATGAAAAAGTACTCAAAAGTCATACCAAAAAAGCAAATGATGTAAAAGTAAAAGAGAAAAAGTAAAAGTGTAAAAGTAAAAGAAAGTGTTCAAGTATTACTTTGGTAAAAGTGAAAGTCACCCGTACAAATAATACTAGAGTAAAAAAGACTTAGAGTATCTGATATTAAATGTACTAGAGTATCAAAAGTACAAGTAAAAGTAAAATAAACATATATTTATATCTATATGCTATGAATAGATTAATTTTTAATTAGAAATTAAATTAATTGAAAAACAAAATCACTACTTTGGCTATGATGCAGTATACAATCTGCAAAGTAACTAAAATGATCAAATAAATGTCGTGGAGTAAAAAATACAACATTTACCTCCAAAATGTGGAGCAGTGGAAGTATAAAGGACCCAGGCAGAAAAAAATAATAAAATGGGAATACTCAAGTTAAGTACAGCTACCTCCAAAGTTTAGTTTTTGAGTAAATATACTTAGTTACTTTCCATCACTGGTTACAGTAATCAGGATTTCCATTCTCTTTATGAATGTGAATAGATGACATGCTCTTGAGGCTGTCAGATGGTGCCCAGTGAACTATTCATTCTAGGCGTTATAATTGTGGCATTGCATGGGAACGTACCTTATCCCGTCCATTCCCCTGGCCCTCAGCTCCCCACACCAGCAGAGCCAGGCTCAAAGTGAGCAGTAGTCCACCTGCCATTTCTTTCCAAAACATGGCCATCCTTCAGTGCATTCACACACCCTGCAGGCCTCCCAGTGTGCACTCTCCCGAAGCCCTTGGGTGGTCTGCAGACTCCAAGCTTCCCGGAGGTGTTGGCAGTGGAACGAGGAGCAGAGAGACTCCGGAGCTGTGTGTGAAGTGGTGGTGTGTGCTGGGAACACTGTCCTGAGGTCCAGAGGGCAATCAGGCCATGACCAGTGCAGGTTATTGATCTCCAGGAGGGGAACGTCATGGTTGTGTGGTTGTGGTACAAAAGTACAAATGCAACAAAAAGATGTCAGTTAGGGACAGTTCAAATATTAGGCCTATTAATTACAAATTCAGTAAACTGAATTTGTAATAAAATGTGCGTTTCCACCAGTCTGTGGATCTCCTGGCGATGTGATGATTCATGTAGAGTGGACACGACTGCAGGCTGGGTGAGTGACCTTAGTCAGACCGTTGATGTGTGTTTACCCATTACACACACCAACCTTGATTCACCACCGCTGGCTATGACTCGGTGTGTGTGTGTGTGTGTGTGTGTGTGTGTGTGTGTGTGTGTGTGTGTGTGTGCAGGGGCGTAGTACAAAATTCTGGACCCTGTTCACCAACATTGTCTATTGGTCCCTCAGCATATCCATGGCTTTCCACTGAAGCATCTGTCTGGGTCCTGCTCAGTTGTGCACTCAGCAGTGTTGGTACTGTTCACATTTGAACCGATACTGATACCTGAAATTGGGTAAATTAAGATCCGAGACCCAGTTTCTTGGGAATCCTTTCAGTAGTTTCTGTGTAATTGTGCTGACAAACCAACAAAAAGACTTGGGTGAAAATAGAACTTGCTTGGCAGAGTTAAAAATAAGTCACCAAATACAACCTGCATTACTTCAAAGGAAGAAGCTGATCAAAGACCTGGAAGCTGCTGTACGGTCTTTACTCTGTGCACTTATACTCAAGATTGATAACTGGACTAAAATGTGGAAACTGATGGCATATTAGCACAATATTGGATTACACAAAAAATAAGGAACATCAGTAACAAGCTGAGGAGGGCAGCAATATGCCCTTGCAGCATTTAGTCTACTAGCCAATCTAGTATGCAATTCAAGTACTATTGGTTTCATACTAAGGTTTCTGACATAGAAACTTGCACAGCCAGACCTCTATATCATTCTGGCATACAGGGGAAAAAACACTCTTGTTTGTGCTTCTTTAAACCAATCACAATTACACTGGCCGGGGCTAAACTCAGGATGCAGGAGTCTCCCCCCTGCAAAACAGTGTCGGGGTGAACTTGTGTTGCACGTGGGTGGGAGAGCCCTGGTATTAACATGGCTAAAGCCCTGCAAGAGAAAAGGGTAAGAGCTGCTGGTTTGTTTACATTCGTACTGCTACTTACTGATGTACCAAAACTATCACATGCTGTTTTAGCATACTAAAGAATATGTTTGTAAGGAAGTTTGAGTGCAGGCAGTTGTTGAATTTTGGCGACACTAGTAAAAATTCTAAGATAGGTTCAACCAAGACAGTGAAAAAACACAATTATCTCTAACAACAACTTCTCCAACTAGCTTATTAATTACAATAAGATGTCAATGAAGATACCAATGCCTCATCGTTAATGTTTGAGAGTTTAATTCTCCAAGAACTAGTGGCATGCTAACATCAACTGTGGCTGTTGCAGTAGGGTGAACGGAGCCCAAAAACAAAATGAGGGAAAATAATAATAATAATAATAATAAATTTAATTTCTAACGCACTTTTCATCAGCACGATCTCAGAGTGCTATGAAGTTAAAAGAAAAAAGGAAGTTAAGGTAAAGGAATTTAAAAACATACTCAATAAAAACAATAAGACAAGGGTTACTATGTTACTCTACTATGTTTGTGTGGGACAACGTGGGTCATGTGACCAATGCTGAGCAGTAGTTTAAAATTCTGAGACACTGAACAGTTAACCTAAGACATAAACATCTATTCTGTCTCATAGCTCATCACATATTCTTCGCCCTTTGGTTGACGACCATGTGCATGCAAAAAACACTGTTATCCACATTTATGCAGTTTGACTGACATAAAACAAAATATATCCCAATGATGACGGCTCTCCCTTTTTAATTTTCACATTGATTGGATAAAACCAAAAGTAGTTATCGTCAGTACCAATGTAATTCAGTCTGTACCCTTAAAAGTGCTGGGTTTGGTACCCAGTCCTGACACTCGTGCCCTTTTTTCCCCCTTATCCTACGCCCCTGTGTGTGTGTGTGTGTGTGTGTGTGTGTGTGAGTGTGTGTGTGTGTGTGTGTGCGTGAGTGTGTGTGAGTGAGTGTGTGTGTGTGTGTGTGCGTGTGTGTGCGTGAGTGTGTGTGTGTGTGTCATAGAGTGAAAGGGAGAGAGAGGTATGAGAGGGGACCTGTGCTCCTCTGATAGTCTTTCCAGGAAGGCCGTAACAGCTGAGAAGTACTCGGAAAAGTGCAACAGAGATGAATAATCAGTAAACAACATGTTGTGCAGTTGTCGAGCATTTGAATTTAATCTTAAATGTCAAATCGCAACAAAACATAACATTTATCTCGCTCATGTGTGCACTCAAACTCTGACATATGTCAATTTACTGTCATTGAGTCAATTTTCACAGCAGACATACTGATGTCATAGCAGGAAAAGCACAGGTGTAAACGATAACATAAGTGACACCTGCTGTTCTTTCACGTGCATGCTGGCTCATGGCATACTGGGACATCTGAGTAGAGCAGTTATTAGCAACATCTGTGCTTTACCTGATTTAACAACTCAAACTGTGAAACTGAGGTTAATTCAGCGTTTTGACTGACTTTAAATCATGAATGCAGTTTGTCACTCTTGGCCTTTTTAATGATGAATGTTTTGAGAAATATGTTCAATTTCTGAAATTCTTTCATTCATATTCAATATAGTCAGAATAAATTCATCTCCTAGATCATATTTTGGGAGTGCAACGGAGCAGACTGTTTCTGTTTTACACCACTGAGTGTCACTAGTGGGAAAGTGGTCATTCAAGTGATCAGCTCCCGCTGCCAAGAGGAAGCTGTAATCAGGTATAGAGAAAACGTGAGTGTGCTCTGTGTGGTTGATATTAAATAAGATATAAAATAACCAGAGATACTAAACAGAACTCACCAGTTAAATCAATAGTAAATCAACACTAGGTGACAGAGGTAAACAACAGTGGACCACGTGCTCAAAAGAAGTGCAAAGGATGTCCAAAATGATCTGCTCTGAAGAGGTCGCTAAATTTTCATGTTCACAAGAGACTTCACTGAGCGAGTCGAACAATGTGAAACCAGGCATCTGCCAGCTTCAAGCACATGGTTCACATTAAGAACTCTGAATCAACTTGTAAAGACTAAAAAAGACATCATTTAAAAAAACATGAGTCCAGACTAGAGCTGATTTCATTGGGTCATCAGGTTAATACTTTATTTTGTTTGATTGCAGCAAAGAGAAAGAGAAAAGGGAGACGGAAACGAGGGGAGAGAGAGAGAACAAGAGGGAGGTCGGGGGGAAAAGGAGACTACAGACTTTGGGAGAGCTGTGGCTACAAGCCTTCGTATCAAATCTAAAGACAAAGTCATCAGGCAACATTAAAACATCTTTTAAAAATAACATTAACATATTCTGTGGGCTCTATATGGCACAGTATTACCCTAGACATGTACACGATACCAAAACAGTTTAGCCACACCCCTACATCTATGAACAGCTTCATAGCAAACAAAGCCATGAACTCTATCTCCAAATTATACTGTCGTTTCTCAAGAAAATGCTCGTTTACTATTCAAATTTCTTATGCCATAACAAGGCACCTTAACAGTTGAAATCTGGCAGATCACATCTTACTATAGATAATTATTGAAATATCAAAGCAGAGGCACATTCATTTAAACTAAAACATACAGTAAATAGTTGTATATTACCACCAGATTCCAGTCCAGTCACTACAATACGTCGATTTGCATGCTTTTGGTCTGTATGATAACCGTGATGGCAAACTATGGCATAAGAAATGGTCCAAAAACACAAACATGTCCATCTACAGGAATGGCTTGAGATTATTGGAGACAGCAAGGCTTTTTTACACTGAAACTAACCCACAGAAAAGAACAAAAAATAACAGGTGGCCCATACACTGCCAAGGGGTATGCTGTTTAGGCAGATTTACAGTATTTTGGTTTTCATATCACGCAGTCACTCACTTCTCGTACACGAAACACGTACGCCCACGCGCAAAAGGCTTGTAACCACACCCAAGGGGATGCTTGTGCGCCCCTGCAGTTGGTCACGCTGTGTTTTAACACTCCTGCCTGAACCTAAAGGCGCCCCAGTACCATCACACACATGCACACACACTGAAACATATGCACTTCATTCAGAGGAGGTGCAGTGCACGAGTGTTTGCTTGAGGGCAGAGGAATAATTCAACAGCTCCAATATAGTGACTGAGACGTGGCAGACAGTTCTGTGGAATATTTCCAATCTGCGGTCTATAATGAATAAAAAAAAAATATCAACAGAGATATGGAAGATGAAGAGGGCAGAAAATATAAGAGGAAACAAAAGCTGTGTGCACAATGCCAGATTTGCTGAGGATATAAACGGTTAGGAAGCAAGTGTTGCTCATGCTTTGTGGATACAGAACCCAAGTTTACTGACATGTTCCTAGGACTACTGTATATATGCATACCAGACGTTATACGGTTCTTTTAACAGGTTATTTGTGTCAAAACAGAAACAAAAAGGAACTGAAACCAACTCTACCATTAATGCAGCTGTACTTCATTAACCTCATGACTAAATTTACATTCATATTTTTAAGTTTACTCCCCCTTTTCACTGAAGCCATTTTCATCTGGTAAGAGGGCTAAACAACATAAACAACAACATAGTTTAACAAAACAAACATATAGAGATAACATTACACAGAACAAAAAGGCCCCAGGAGGGCACCTGGGGAGGTTCGGCCACCGCTTTGGCTGCTAAGCTCAGCCTTTTCCTACCTCTTAGTATATGACACATGGGGCAGGAGGGGAAATAGTTCAGGCTATTTCCAATCTCCCCTCAGCTGGGGAGCTGGACAATGTTTTTGTCCCCAAAGTCATTTCTGTGGGGCTTTCTGACTCAAGAGTCCAACAGTTTTGTGCCCATATATTTATTTTCCTATCCAGAAATAACTCAATACCCTGAATCCATTTTTATTTTTCCTTCCTTGCTATCGCTTTCTTCTTCCTGGCGTAGGAAATGGAGCCTTTTACTCTTTCAATCAAAGAGGAAAAGGCTACGCAAGATGAAGGCTGACTGGTTTTTATTCTTTTCCTTTTTTATGTGAAGGAAATGAGATGAAAAACGGAAGTGCAATGGTCTACCAACCTTTTATTCTCACCCAGTGGCCAGCTACATATCCAAAGCAGCTACAAGTGTCCCCTTTAAGTGACCACTACTTCTCTATTTTGTGCACATAAGGTATAAACTATGGTGAATGCTATACAGATCCTACAGTGTCATCTGGCCACAAAGTCGCCAGGTTAGTTGAGACATTAGAAGCTCAGATGATCTGTCATTGTCGTAGACTTGCGTCCAGCCATAGCAGTGACTTCTTAATGATTTGGATATGAGGAATCACTTCTAAATGCACTTCTACACCTACAGTAGCTATTCCAACTAGAGTAGGAATGCTGTGTGCGTCTCACACGGAATGATCTAGCCATTCACGCACACATCTCATCACTCACCGACGCGCGTGCGCGCATGCACACACACACACACACACACACACACACACACACACACACACACACACACACACACACACACACTCTCCCACATACACGGTATTACCTGCTTCAGCCAACCTCTGCATGCACAAATCCTTCCATACATGTGCATGTACATGCTCATATATAACTTTCATGGACAGTTTAACAACAGGCTACACCTGCATTTGCTCGTACAAATACACACAAGGTTTGAGTTGCTTGATGCGCCACCTCCAACTGTGTTGAGTAAGGACCCTTCTGTCTCATCCCTTATCCTTGCCCACACAAGCCTTCCCTGAAGAGCGTTTATCCTTGTTATGCGGTGACTATAAAGGGAAGCAGACTGAACTAATTTTTCACATAACACACACCCTGTAAGCAGTTCTTATTCTTATAGATAATATAATGAGTCAGGGAGGAAGATTAATCAAGCTCTAGAACTACGACACACTACAGCAAGACAGGAGAGACACAGAGAAAGGTGAGCAAGAGTAAAGATAGGGGAGTGATGATAGTCACTATAATATCAGCCTCTCTCCCCGTTTCTTTGCTCCTTCTCCCTTCACACTACTCCTGTTTCAATGCCTAGCTCTGATCTCTACTGAATAAAAAAGAGGCAGGGGTGCTGTGCGAGTGTACTCAGTGACCCAGTGAGCACGCACCCCTCCCACTCCCATCCTCAAAAGGCCAGGCAGTCCCCATTGAATTATATTCCTTAGAGTGCTTCTGTGTCCTACGGTTTGCTGCCGCTGCTGTCTCGTTGCTTCTTGCTGCTGCCACTGCCGCTGCTGTAGAGGCTGGGATTGGCCACGAGCGGGTGAGGGGCTGCGCCCATGTAGGGTCCAGCAGCGGCTGCGTAGTTGAAGATGGCAGGGAGGAAAGGCAGAGGCTCCACCTTGTCCCCTCCAGGTGCCATCATATTCAGAGCCACAGGAAGAGCTGCCAGGTTATAAGGGTAGGCCAGCAGCTGGGGCCCATAGAGCAGCTGGTAAGGGTCCGGATAAAATGGCAGCTTAGCCAGGTCCCCGCCATTAGGGACCATCATTTTTCCCAATGGGCCAAAGGGAAGCGCTCCAGCGGGGTAAGAGGACATGAGCAGATTGTCCTCCTGCTTCTTACCAGAGCGGTAGCTGTCCGGCACAATAAGGGGTAGGGGATAATTCTGGGAAGGGTAGCCCACTGGGGTGGTGTCCCCCTGCTGGGAATCTCTGGAAGAAACAGTGTCCTGGTGCTCAGGCTCAGGTGGCTGGGGGGCTCGGGGGAGAAGCAGAGCGTGGGCAGAGGGGCGCTCACCGGCACCAGCTGCTCCTGTGGGCAGTGTGAGCCTGTCAAGTCCTTGTGAAGTGGAGTGAACCTGTCGGTTGGCGTGAGCTAACAGTCCGATAGTTGAGGGGGATCGACAGGGGGACTTGGGAGTGTGCCTGTGTGAGGAGGGTCCATTCATAGTGGTTTGAGTGGGGATATGCTGGGGGGACGGCACAGGGCTCAAGGGCTCCTCTTTAGGCACCAGCAGAGAAATCTGGTCCTCTGGGGCATGTGCAACTCTACTCATTTGCGGGCCCCTATCTATCTCTGTTTCTCTCTCTGTCACCATTTCTTTGTCCCTTTCCCTTTCTCTCTGTCTCTCGAGCTCCCTCTCTTTCTCTCTCTGCCTCTCTATCTCCCTCTCTCTAGCTAGAATAGAGGACATGGTCAGGTCTTGTGCTTCATTGGGAGAGGGACTCCTGGACAGGGACTGAACTCTGAGATCTTGGACCAGAGGTGATTCCTCGTAAGTTCCATGTAAAAATATACTGTTCCCACCCTGCCTCTCTCTGTCCATAATGACCCCATCCCGTTTCATGAATCCCCCTTCAGAGATGAGAGCTGTTGTCATGGAAACAGGAGGAGCAGCAGTGGTTATTCTGGTCTGTGATGTCATGGGCACATTTGGAGAGGTGTTGGTGGATGCCACGATGTGCACAGGGCTGGGTATTCTGTGGATCTGGCTGTCGAGGTTCTTTTTGCTGGGGGTGCGGTAGTCCAGACATTCAGGTCCATTCATGACAAGCACACTTTGGAGAGTTGATGGTGTGGCAGGCGTGAAATCATGTTTAGTTGGCGTCAGGTTTACTGGGCTTTCTAATGGGGGTTCTGCAATTTGTGGGCTGGGCTCTCTCTCAAGAGCTGGATGTTTGAGCTCTGTCAATTCAGGTTTGTCTCTGAGTTCTGACATGTGATGCTCATCTGTCAGTTCACTGAGATGGTCTTTATGCTGCTGTGATGCCAAACAGTCACCACTGCTGGGTGGGTCTGGTGTTGAATAACTGATAACTGAAACAGAGAGCGCACTGGGAACCTGTCCTTTATCAGTCTCTAGGTCTCTGCTAACAGTGTTAACAACTGTCTCTGTTGTTTTTCGCTCTGATTCTTTATCTTCCTTTTCTCTCTCTGGGGAACTGCTTAACTCATGGCGTCGGATATGGCGAGTCAGTGCTGAAGAGGTCTTGCACACCTTATGACACTGTGGACAGGTGTGTCGTGATAATGCTCTTCTGCTTAGGCGACTTGGGCTAGAATTACTCCCTACTAAGCCTACTTGCCCTCCTTTTTCTTCATCATACTTTGCCATCTCTGGTAAAGATTTAACCCCAACCCCTTCAACTTGTTCGCCAAGTGCCACTTTAGGGGGTACAGAGAGTGCCTCAGTAGGCTTGGGATGCTGGGCTCTCTGGTGGGCTTCCAATTTATCCCTTGAGGGGAAAGTGGCTCGGCAGAAGAGGCATACAAACTCCAGCAGATGGCTCAGCTCGTGTTTGTCTCGCTTCCTGGGGCTTGAGAACCAGCGGCCACATGTACCACACTCTGCTGCATTCCCATTAGTCCAAGGCCGCCTCTTTATTCCCGTATGAGCCACTGAGGTAGAGACAGGAGGCTTTGGGGAGGGCAGAGGAGGAGCGGCGAGCTCATGACGGGCCTCCTTAACTTGTTCTTCTGCATCTTTGTTTTTCTCCTTTAAAGGGGCGGAGAGATAATCTTTCTTTTTCCTCTCTCCCTTGTCTCTGTTAGCTTTTGACGCTTTTTTAGCTTCTACAATCTTCCCATCCTCCTCTTCCTCATCATGTGATCTATCCGTTTCTTTATTCACATGGTTCTTGAGCCTCTCTGCTCTCCTCTTCAGCCGAATGGAACGCTTAAACTTCAGTTTCCTTTGCCAGCTCTTGACCCTCTGTAGGTGTGCTTGGGCCTTTCTCTTAGGCTTGTAGGAGTAGTAAGGCCGCCATAAATTATCCTGCGTGTCATGGTCACTCTCCTGCTCGCGAACCTCCCGACGGAAGTAGTACTCCCTCACTTCATCAGGGGATTTGGAGGTCTTTTTCCTGACCTCCTCCTCCTCTTCCTCACATTCTCCTTCTTCCTTCTCACCTTCTTCTTCTTCCAAACTGGCTCTGCGGTGGAGGCGGTGCTTATGGTGATGATGGTGGGAGTGCGAATGGCGTGGTTCCTTGGCTTCCCGCACAGATGATGTTTCACACCGTTTGGTTTTCGGGGGAGAAAGGCTCTTGTCTCTTCTAAGGTCTGTTTCAGAGATGCTGCGCTTTACTATTGCTTCCTCACCAATACGTACAGTGATCTGGCACAGTGGTCCTGCCTCTTTGACCTGTGACCCTACAGATGCTGACAGCTGCTTGGAGTTAGAGATCTCACTTTTGCTGTGGGACTTGCGTGATTTGTGAAATAATCTGCCTGTCTCTGCATCCTGTCTACCTCCTGAGCGCTCCTCTGGGGTATCTGAACTGTCTCTTGACCTCTTTCTATGACTATCTGCACTATCTCTTTGTGTTTTGATCGGCCTGGGACTGCCCTTGTGCAAAGTCTGACTGCTGCTGTTGTCAGGGGAGGGGCTGTTCAATGGGCTTTTTTCACTTCCAGAGGTGACCTGGTTGCTGTGCACAATGACAGAGGATGACACCGCTGTTCCATGAACTATGACAGAGGGTTTCGTATGGCCATATGTTATCACAGAAGGCATGCTTGTTTCTGTGCCTCTGCCACTCTTGGGAGTTTTGGTTTTGCTGCTACTAGACATTTTGAAGCTGCCACTGCCTCTACCCTGCTCCAACTCTAGGGCCTCACTGTCATGTTTTCTAACTTGGGGCATGTCCGTTTGGGGGAGGGGTGTTAGTGTGGAGAGGTCCCTGTGCTCAGCCACTGAAACAGGGAAGCCATCGGGGAAGGCATCTGGGTCAGGCTTTACACTCTGAGGGTGGGCCCCACTGATGAGGCTCTGTAGGTCCCCAGGGCCCAGAGCACAGCCCAGGCCGGGCAGGGAGAGGGAAGGTGTTTCAGTTGGTGGCAGGAGCAGGCCATTATGTAAACTGTCACTGTAGGTCTTGTAGGGTCTCTTCTGGGAGCGCATGGGGAGAAGGCGGTAGAGCTTGAGGGCATTCGCTTTCTGCTTGTAACCCCCATTAGCAGTCTTTTCACTGGAGATGAGACTGGGATTAATCCCATGAATGGCCTTCTGGTGTGTTTTGAGGTTGTAGTAGGTGGCAAAGGCATCCCAACAGAAGATGCACTGGTAGCGTCGCTCTCCTGTGTGCCACACCTCATGCTTTGTGCGGTACTCAGCCAGGGCAAAGACCTTGTCGCAGTAATGGCAGGGATATCTGCGGCGCCATGAGTGCACATTAGAGTGACGCTTCAGGCTGGATAAAGTCATGTAGGAACGCTCACACACAGAGCAGAAGTAAATGACATTGCCATCTACCACCTTCACAAAATGGTGTTCATCACCCTCGAGTATCTCTGTGGCTGCTGCATCATCACCTTGGATACGTGCCAGGAGGCTCCGTGCTTTCTTCCCTGGCCGCGCCTTACTGATGTCTGTTTCTCCCACAATCACTCCCCCCTCCACTCTCACCTCGCCGTCCTCCAGCGGCTCCTCCTTTGGCTGCACAGTGAGCGGAGGAGGGCCCAGGCTGTTGGAGGGTAGGCTTGGCACCCTGCAGGCGGCCTCATGGGATTGCAGTCTCTTGCTGTGGATGAAGACTTTGCCACAGTAACGACAACTGAGGGCGCGGCTGCCACGATGCAGCCGCATGTGGACCGTCAGGGAGGAGGCTGAGCTGAAAAGCCGGTGGCAGACGCCGCAGATCAGCTCGGGCTTCAGGCTGTCGGTGGGGGAGTAGGAGGAAGAGTGTGGGGGTGCAGTAAGACCCTCTGATGGGGGAGGAGGGGGTGGTGGTAAGGGGGGAGGGAGGTGGAGGGTGGGTGGGTGAAGACTTGGTCCATGAGGGCTTCCCACTTTCCCAGCTGGTCTTCCAGTTATTTTCTCTCTCCTCTCTGCGTCCCCTCCTCTCTGATAGGCTGATGTTCCCAGACTAAAGAGGATCTGGGCAGTTTGAGAGGGTGATGCTGTACCATTGGCCAACCTGTGTCTCTCATCCCATCCATCACTGCTATAACCACCCCCTAAAGACCCACTGGAGGATCTTGGGGGCGACCTGTGAAACTGAGTCTCTGCATTGAGTCTGGAGCACTTCAGAGGAGGCGGGGATTTTATATCCTTCCTGATAAGTGCATGAACAGTCATGGGAGATGAGGAGGAGGACGGTGAAGAGGACGGAGAGCTGTCGTGCCTCGGGGGCTTAAAAGGTCTGTGCTTTACGTCCATGGTAGCATCCAGTTTCCACAGAGATGCCTCATCTGAACTCTTGGAGGATGGCCGCCGTCGGTGGGGGGAAGGGGAGGATGAGGAGGAGCTGCGACAATGGTTTGGAGATGTCAGGGAGGCTGGAAGAGGGGCGGCACTGAGTGGGAAGCTAAGGGTTATCTTTGCATTTTTAGGTCCATCAGCCATGTCCTCCAGCCTGTCCTCCATCATGGCCTCTCCCCGGCCTCCATGCCTTTTACCCTTCATCTCCAACTGCTCAGCTTCCCCTTCCTCCTCCTCCTCTTCTTCAGGCTGAGAGGCCACTCCAAGACAGCAGACTGGGTTGTGTAGTCCTTCGATCTCTCTGTGTAAAAGTGAGGAGGCCCGAACTGGGTGAAGGGTCTCTACAGCCGCTAACAAGGAAGACAAAGGTGATGACCGCTGACTCTGGTGGCACGTGGTGTCCTTAGGTGCACAGTGTGTGAAGCTGCAGAGGGGACTTAGCCCAACATCCAGGTGTTGCTCACTCAGACTCGTCTGAATAAGGCCCGCATGGAGGGGGTCCCACACCTTCTCACCGGACACCATGACCAGCCCCCGAAATCTGAAAGAGAAAAAAGAAATAATGTATTAGCATTATAAACATCCTCAGATAAATGTACAGCATGTACTTTAACATCGACACAAAGCAAGGAATTCTCATTTCACCCAAAGATCTTGCAGTAGCAGTCATGACGCTCGTGGAACACTTTGAGAAACGGAAAAGAAAACTAAATGCCCCAGCAATGCTGAACTCCGACAGCTCAGCCAGGAATGGTGAGTGCAAGGAGGGAGAGGGCAGGGGGAAGGAATGAATCTGCGGCAGTGCTGGTTTAGATTTCAGCGTGCCACAACCAAGCCTTCAGAAAGGCATTCCAGAGATCCATCTCCCTCTCGGCTGTGACACAACATTCCCTATGCCTAATTGGAAGGCATTCAGATTTAATCAAGATTCAGAATAGTGTTGACTTAGATTCATGGCACGTAACGCACATAAAAATAGTCCCACACTCTGGCCATTTGTGCAAGAGCCTTGTTAGCCATTCCTGGCAGTGGCTAGTATTTGCCAGGCACGACTCTAACCATTTATTTGTTAAGGCAAAGACGGGAGGGAAGGAAAGAGGGGAAGAGGAGAAGGGAGGGAGATTGTATGCATGTGCACAGAGAAGGGGTGTTTTTCCGCCCTCTGCATCCGGTACAATCTCAGCTAAGCTGTAGGAGATGAGCGACAGGCTATTCTCATTTCCATTCTAATTCGACTGCCATGGTGGCGGATCATGCAGTCCTCCTGCAATTTCTCCATATGTAAGATAGCTGCAGGTTCCCGTGTGAGAGGCAATTTGCCGTTATTACTTATTTAAAATGGGTGCATCTGTTTAGGTCTGCAGGAGGGGGAGAAAGACGGAGACAGTATAAGGCCATAATGATGCGACGAGAAGAAAAATCCTCAGTCATGCTTTTCTGCCTGCGTTTTCAAGCAGCAAAGCAGCCAGGAAGGCAGGCCGCTGTAAAATTCCACAGGCAGCCCAGAACAGGCAGAAACTAGGTCAGCACTGTTATTGCAGAGGGAAGAGGAGGGAGAGAGAGAGGGTGAGGATGAGGGAGAGTGAAAGGGTGATAGAAAAAGGGAGAGAGAAAGAGAGTGAGGGTTAGCGAGAGAGCAGGAGACAGAGAGAAGGAGAAAGGGGGAGGAGGAGGTGGTCTGAAACAGGAACAGTCAGACACACTGCACTGTCAGACAGACAGGAGCCCAGCAAACACTAACACACAGAAACAGCCAGCACACAGACAAACATGTAATCACACAAGCTAACATGCATGTGGACACAGCACTGTACGTACACTCGTACTCAGACAGGCATAAACAAAGTAGTTCGACATGGACAGGCCCACTTGTAAATGACATTCAAAACCAAAAGGTGAGTGTGACTGAACACAGAGAATGAGGATACAGGTGGAATGAAGGACAGGTAACGAAAGGAAAACACAAGTGTGTATTAATGACGTACTTAGTGCAAGCAGTGACACACAGCTTTTTGTTGTTAGAGGACAACAAACCAGCTCATGCCTTTTCAAGATATCTGAAAACATGATGCACAATACTGTCTCGCCAGGCTTGCCATATTTCGCTGCTCTGTATTGAAACAGGCCGTCATTGTCACTCACATTTGCTGAGCGATAGATGTTGTGCAGGAAATCCCTTATGGCAAGCTGCTACAAGTGGGCGGACACACTGAGAGACAGCGCTAAGGCTAAAAATTTCACCATCTCATCTGATGCTTGCGCGGCGGACAGGAAAATGCGTATGACGCCCCCTCGCTCTTTTCTTTATCTCCCTGTGACGCACGCAGCCGCTGCACAAGCACAGCCTGCACGACGCGCTGTCTGCCTGTGACAGGCCGCTTTTAACACGCTTTAAATGTGCCCGAGTTACTCACACACTGACATGTGTGCACAAATTGTACAGGACATGCAGAAAAACACTTTTTCTTATTTGTGCAGATGAGTGGATGCACACATCAACACACAGACATCCTTTTGTACGACTTACTTGCACACAAACAAACGTGATCATGAATGTGAAAAAGGGCCCTAAAGCAGAATCAAAACAAAAAGCAACAGTGTTCCCACACCTCTCTGCAACAGGATGTTCTGAGCAAACAAACATGTTCGTCAGCCTATGTTCGTCTATTTACGCTTGTTGCACTACAAAACTGGATAGCATGAACACGTAGACTCACGTAAAACATAAAACAACTAACACCAAACGCACTGGCCCTCGTACAGCGACAGGCACAGTCACCTCACTGACAGGCAGAGGGAACAGAGGCATGCTTGTAGTCACACACGGATTTAATTTGTGTTTCGTATCAAATTACCAATGCGAGGCAAAAATAAACACTGTTGTTTTTTAATTCTGGGAATTTGGTTATTTAAAGTTAAATAATTAGAAATAGCACAGACTTGCAAACCTCTGCTTTGTCTAACTTTTAAAACTGATGAATTTATAACAAATAGTTTCAAACTGTCTGGCTCATTAATCCTAACATATTGTCTGCTTGAATTCTGCAACCAATTCATAACAGCAGAAGTTTTACTATTTGACTCTGAGACACTTTGCCATGAGCATCTGAGAAACACGGATGACTTTATGACCTTGGAAACATTAGTAATCCACTGAATTTAAACAGTCACTAGGAACATTACTGCTAAAGTGGACTTGCATAACATACGGCAGGACGGCAGAGGAGTTTGGCTGGTACGCCAGCTCAAGGCCTTGAACCAGCCGTTGAGCAATCTGTTTATTCCACACTGAAACTTGTGCTGACAGACAAATAAGCATTAGGCTTCGATGCTTGTCTGTTTTGTTTTCTGTTGTGCCATCTTCCCTCTGAAAACCAAATTCTACAAAAATCTAACCACAAGTATCATGATGTTTATGCACTTCAAAGAGAAAGTGCACGCGAACTGAAACGTATACGGCTGTTTTAAGCTATTTGGTCGAATATACTGTAGCTATAATTGAGGATTTAAAGTCTGATCATGGCAAATTACATTTTTAATACTGTATTAATGCCGCTTAATATAACTTTCACATTTTATATGGATGTATACAGCTAACATTTGTACTGAAGCCTCATTAAAATGTATTTAATAGAGCACAGCTAAAATAAAGCCGTCTCTTTTGCAGTACACTCTGCTTAAAGGATAATTCTGGTTGATTACAACTTATTTTAGAGACTTAAAGTTAAAGAGTTCAGGGCTTAAAGCGACAGGAGTTTAAACAATGTTTCAGACAGAGGGGGCAATACCTTATTCAAACCCTTTCTAGTAGTAACCCAAAATAAAATTATGAGCCTTAAAATAGGCGTTTTTACAGGCCCTGGCGAGAACTACAATAAATGTGAAAAAGTAGAATGAAGCCTTTTGTGGCTCCACATGAAGCTGCATGCAATATGATAAACTGTCTCAAGTGATGTCACTCAGTGTCTAAGTTGCATTGTGGGTAATGTCAGCGTCAGGTTTTATGAAGAAAGAAAAATATGTGGAATAAAAAGGATTACATCTTTAATTCTGCTGTATTGATTTTGATCTTGATCTGGTCCAGCAGTGTTAGGAGAGTGCAACGTCTGACCAAAACTTGGTGTCCACATTATCAATTAGGCAATTTATCAGATTACATGCAGCTTCCTCTGGAGACACAAAACATTTTAACTGTTTTTCCACATATGCAGTGTTACTCTTCAAGACCTGTAAACACACTTTAATGTGTGAAACTGGTGGAGTTAACCTTTAAGTACTGCAGGTCAAAGCGGAACCAGGAAGTGGATCTGTATTGAGCATATTTCTCCGTCTCACTCCTGCTGAAGCAGGCTGGTGAGTGCTGTGTTCTGACTAACAGGAGCCAAAACGCTGAAAAACAAGGAATAAGTTGTAAGAAACCAGAATCATCCTTTAACTGTATCTGTAGCAGTCATGTGTGGACTTCTTGTGTGTGTGTGTGTGTGTGTGTGTGTGTGTGTGTGTGTGTGTGTGTGTGTGTGTGTGTGTGTGTGTGTGAGGGGTTCAGGGGAGTGCCTGCGAGGCAGAATGTGGGGGGCCTCGGTGTTCCAGCCGGCGAGCCAGCGGCGAGGAGCATGTGGGAAGAGGAAGGTGTCGGTTGGGCTTTCTCCCCAGCGAGGGGCAGCCAGAGGGGCCCGGCTATCGGAGCAGCAGTTGGTCTGTAAAGAGAAGGGTGTATGTGTGCGAATATGAGGGTGTGTGTGTGTGTGTGTGTGTGTGTGGGTGAGTGGGAGGGGGGCATCGTTAGCAAGAGCAGCTACTGAACTCTCTACAACCCCCCGGCCAAGAGAGCGTGGTGGAGCCAGCCAGATGGGATGGAGGGAGAGAAGGGGGAGGAGGTGAGGGAGCTGGTGTGGGTCGGGGAGTGGTTGGGTGGAGGTGGTTGTGGTGGTGTGAGCGGGGGAGCTGGGGTAACTTCAAACATGTCTCTCCGATGTTCACATTTGATGGTTTCCTTGTCTTTCAGATCCCCCTCAGCATGACGGACTGCCTGCCCCCTCCGCGCCCCCTCCCTACGTGTAAACTGTCGTACCGTGGTGTTTTCGCATGCCGCTCCACGCACCAGCGAACCTGCCCATGTCCTGAACGCCACGCTCTCCATGCTCTGTTAGCTCTCAGCCCAGCACGTAATTCCCATAATTCTGCTGCCTGCGACAGAATCACGGGAGGCATTAGGAAACAGTAAGGCCCAAAAAGGGACCCCTGGAGAGCAGTAACACTACACCGGTGACCTTTTTCAGGTAATTTCCCCCAAATCATTTTCAATTTCACAGGTAGTCCCTGTTGAAGGGGCGTGAAAGCCCCTGCTGGAGTTCTCAGGTCCAAACAACCAAGCAACATCTGAGTATTAGCATGCTGAGACGTTTCATGACAGTCACTATGTACTGCATGTTGGGTTAGAGAAGATGCTGCACCAGTTTCCTGAATATGTCCACATCCTTTATGTTTGTGGCATTTTAAAAAAACAGAGACAACCAGCTTGGTTTCGCGCTCTGCAAAACTTGCATGGTAGCACCTTTCTGCCCGGGCAGAGAGACGGCCCAAATACAAATACAGCAGACGGGTTTATCTCAGAGAACATAAATGACCAGAATAAAAAGGCTGCCAACACCGTGACACCACAGAGCAGCGCGAAGCCACACTTCCTACTGCCTGACCTATGACCCCTACCCTGATGCACTGTGGGGCACATATTCCATACATTGAACGCAGGGGGGCTTGACTTGGCATCCGTGAAAAGCAGGAATGTGGAGTAGTTGGCAGCAGATGCTCTGTTGTTTTGGAAAAGAAAAGTAAGGCTTGAGGCAGCCACAACGGGGCTGGTGACATCAATATGCCCTCTGCTGCTCTACGAGAGACAACCTCCAGCACAACAACAGGCTGGTAAAATGGAGGACGAAACTGGGCGGCCCAAAACCGAAATAAGAGACAGAACCAGCCGCTGGAGTGAGAGATGTTTACTGTCGCCTGCAGACAAGTTTTTCCTTCAAAACACTTCTTCTTAGTAGTAAGTTGATGGGCAAGGGTTGGCAGAGCGGCCCACCGTGTTAGGACCCAAACAACAAAAGCTCACATCTGCTGTGACGTGTGCTGGCGCCCCCCGTCTGCGTGAATCACAGCGACGCGAGAGGCTTCGATAAATTAAAAGTTTCATCACAATCTCAAAACGAGTCATCGCTCTTGAAAAAGAACTGCGTGGTGCGCCAGCAACAGAGGGGAGGATGAGGGAGACGGGCCTGTTACTGGCACACACACACACACACACACAGGCAGACCCAGCACAGAGACACACACACACACACACACACATAAATACGCTCCCACAAACACACACACACTGCATAAATGCGCACACCCACCAGCACTCACGCCCCGACACACGCACAGTAAAATAAAAACCTTTTCCTCCTCTTCAGGCGCGGAGCGGCTGCCGCCGCCGCAGCAGCAGCAGCCGACTGAAGCAGAAAAACAAGCAGGAAAACAACAGATTCAGCCTCTCTTCCTCTTATTCTCTCTGGCTGTCTCTCAGGAAGGCAAGCATACAAGAGAACGTACCTCGGAAAACCTCCTGCTGCATCTCTGCTGCGATGTGTTCTCTCCCTCACACTCCCTCTCTCCCTCTCCCTCTCCCTCGCTCTCTCTCTCTCTCTCCCCCTCGTCTGTGTATGCGCACGTCTGAGTGTGTGTGTGAGAGAGAGAGAGAGAGAGAGAGAGAGAGGGTGAGCGCAGGGAGAGGCGGTGCACACACACACACACACACACACACACACACACACACACACACACACAAGCAGCAGTGTGTGAAGACAGAGGGCAGGAGCGATTCTCACACTCGAACTCGCTCGCTCGCTCGCTCTCGCTCACTCCCCCTTCCCTTGCTCTCTCTCTCTCTCGCTCTCTCCAGTTTCTGACACACGATTCTTAGTGTTTTTGCTCTTTTTCTCCGGCGAGCGAGTGAATCCCCCCTCTGCATGTTCCCCCCTCCGACCAGCCCCCCCCACTGAATCCAATCTTCTTTTTATTTGGAAGTGTTGTTCCCTCACTCCCTCTCTCTCTCTCTACACACACACACACACACACACACACACACACACACACACACACACGCACACAGGCACACACACACACACACACACACACACACACACACACACACACACACACACACACACACACTACTTTATATACACAAAGCCCAGCGATAGGGAGAGGGAGGGAGAGGCAGAGGGAGACAGAGTGGGAGAGCAAGCAAGCAAGAGGACGCCATTTAAGCAGTTTGTTACGAGCACTGCAAGTCCCCAAAATGGCTGAAAACAAACAGGAACCACGCCAACTCTAAAAACCTCGGCACAAGGACGGGCGGACAGAGACACAGACAGGGAGTGAGAGGAGAGTGAGCAGGGAGATGGCGAGAGAGTGAGACAGAGAAAGGACAAACTGGCGGTAGTCAAATGGCGGATGGGAGCTCTCTGTGAACAAGTGAAGTTGAGGGAGAAATGGAGGCATTAAAGGGGCACTCCAGTGATTCAGCACAGCGCTCTGACAACATTCAGGGACTTGTGAGAGACAGATTAAAAAAAGAATGGTCTAAATCGATGCAGCAGAGGCCGAGATATCCTGACTTAAAGTTCGTAGTGTGGATAAAGCATCATAAATGCTGGATTCGATATTTCCCATGGTGCAACTCGATAGCATCTTTCAACTGGAGTCTCAAAAGTAGCAAACCTCACCTCATGCTACATTGGTAAGAGCTTATTTTCTCTGACCCTATTTGTGAGACAAACAAACCCTAACCACTGCCAGCAGGTAGTCACTGCTAGATGTTCACCGTAGTCTCGGAAGTCTTACGAGATTTGTACGGCTCCACTCAGGTGGGGTTGGGGGAGGGTGGTGGTTTGGATCACTGCTGCGAGGTCTTTTGTGGGTCTGGGGTCGCCATCGATAGAGATGAGTCCATGCGTTTGCACTGCACAGTGATTAATGGTAGCATCAAAAAGGATTTTTTACAGCTTATCAATGTTTCAATTGCAAAGTGAACAGTTATCTGCCATATTTGCACAAACACGCCATGCTGTCGATGATTCCTCTGGCTGCAGGAAAGCCGGGGCCTATTTCACAAAAGCGACTTGCAAATGGTGGCGGCATCAGATTACACAAATGGGTGTTGCTTTCAGATTGAGTCCTACATGGTTCCCACATGCTAATGCACGCAGTTCATGGCACTTGAAATGCATCAAAAATAAAAAGGGAGGACATGATCTATTGTTGGAAATCACAGCGCCTGAGGATCACGTTTTTGTGTCTGCGTCTTCAACCACTGTACAAACATCACAACCCTGAAATGCCGACCAGAGTGGGATCTGATTTTCTCCGACTTCAGAAAGCTCCCTCCAGACATTATGTTTTCACAGGCTGAGTAGTATTCCTCATGACGGGTAAACTGATCTTCATGTGAAATACCAGTGGGGTGCCCCTTTAACAGAGAAAAAGGGAGTAAAGGTGGACAGACAGGGACAGAAACTGGGGCATGGGCGCTCTTCGATTGTCCGCGCCCTCAGCTAAAAGGGTTCAAGTGCTATCAGCGACGATGCCAGTCATGCCAATTAACTGCTTTTAGGTCAGCGTGTATATCTGTGACTGACACATGTGGCGAAACTGAAACTACTGGTGACGAACTCCAGAACAACTGAAATGCCACAGTCAAGGCCTGCAGCTGGAAATCACTTCTGATTCATCCGTATCCATGCAAAATGCCTCACAGCAACAACTCTCCTCGTTCTGCTTGCTCTCAGCCACGCACGTCATGGTCAGTGGAAATTCCACATATCTCTGTTCGCCCTCCGCCGGTCATGAGCCACTCGGTTGCCTTAGATCAGGATTCTATCAGCTGGAACAGGAGGGCAGAAAAATGAGAGGAGGGGTGGAAGAATGTTCCAGGACACCATCATACTTCCCACTGTCCTTTTGAGTGGAGCTGCTCCCCCCGGTACCCACCAACTGAACCTTGACGCCAACAACCCGCCCTCCTCCCACTCTTCCCCTGCCCTTTCCCTCTCTCCCCTCTCTTTCATCACTCTCTCTCACCCTCATTGTACGCTGCCACACTTGTCTCCATGGGAACCGCTCTGGGATTGGGTGTTGTTCCTGTGACCTCTCCGGCTCTTCAAGTTGGACGAACTTTTTTTTTCTCCTCCCCGTGTGTCCACTCAACTCATGCACGTTCTCAAAGCATGCAGGGTGTGTGCAGACGGGACACATGACAGCCGTCGTGAGGGCTTCAGGACGGGACAATTAAAACTAGAAGTAACGTGTCTGTGTGAGAAGACAGAGCAGAAGAAAGAGAGGGTTGTGTGTGAAGCAGACTGGCCGTTGGCAAAGACAATAGTGTGTGTGTGCGTGTGTGTGTGTATTTCGGGAGTGTGGCCGCTCGGCACACACATGTGTGCTGGCATTGTCCCGCGGCTGCAGCCAGCCACAGACTCTGTATTCAGAGGCACCCCCGTCGTCCAGCCGTCCCTTTTCATGGATGTTTGGCCAAACGTGATCATGGCTTTTCATGCTGCGCTGCCAAGCGACACACACATCTGAATACACAAAGATGGAGGAACTAAGGAAGCCATCTTGGTGGAAAATTTAAACCATTAGCTCACCAAGACTTTCAATATTTAACCAAAGAGTTTTCCAAAAAGAGAAAAAAAAACCCTGAAAGTGAGTCTCAAGATCAGTGTAGAATCAGTCTGAGGCCTTCTGTGACTGAACTGTATTTATCTTTATATAAATAAAGGACGTGGTCCCAAAAATGTTTTTTAACAGCGTTACTGATTGTTTGAAAGAGAAAGTAAAAACCTTCCTCGACACCCTGCAGAGTGTTTGCTCACTGCAGCGCTGATGTGTTCATAAGTGGGTCCTTACATTGAGTGTGTGTGAGGATACATATGCACACACGATGGGGGTAAAGGAAAACACATTTCTGCCGACTGTGAAGGGCGGGTGACAACGTTAATGTGCTGTAGCGAAGCGCCCAATAAAAGAGGAGGAGAAGAGCCGATGTGAACAGCACAGACGTCAACAATCTTTTGCACATGTTTTATGAGCTAGTAGATTCATTCAACATGTCTGTTCGGCCTTAAAACAGCTCTAATTGATTTTTGGGCCATGCTGGGGCAGCAGGAACAAGCTGAGAACGACTTATTAAAATACACAAATATTGATTATAGCTTTAAAGGT
Source organism: Lagodon rhomboides (assembly GCA_039737535.1). Taxonomy (NCBI): domain Eukaryota; kingdom Metazoa; phylum Chordata; class Actinopteri; order Spariformes; family Sparidae; genus Lagodon; species Lagodon rhomboides. The sequence continues at coordinate 359,402 of CM077806.1, forward strand.
GCATTATAGCAGGAGTTTGGGGTAAGACATTTTAATCATAAGAGAAAGACCTCCACTGATTGATTTTCATGCCGAAACAAACTCTCTTTGTTTTCATGACTGAATAAACAAACTGACCTTAAAGGACAACACAATTTCACACTGTTTTACTTTGTATATATGTGGCGGACCCTGCCATCTTTCTAGCTTCAAACAGTGTTCTGGGACCTTATTTTCCTTTCCAGCTGGTTGATTCAGTTACGGAAAAGATAAATATTTCTGAGTTTGTATTATTACCTCATTAATATTGTGAATATTAAATTTTTAATTTCTTCCCCAAAACTTCCCGACAGCGACATACTAAATGTGGCTCCTGTAAAAAAGCTGAGTGAGTCTTGTGTCTGATAATGAAGGGAAAGTTCAGGCCCTGTTAGTTCCCAAAATGCAGAGTCATGTGTGCAGTCTGTTTTGGTTTTAGTACAGTTCAATTCAGTACAAGCGTTTTGTTTACAGTGCACATCAAGCATCAAATCCTCAGCTTGGCTTCATCTGGTAGATTGTTATTTTAGAAAAATACAGTCTAAGACAAAAGTCAAATGATCAGGAACCGTGCATGAGTCAACTGAATTTGCTCCTTCTTAAATTCAGCCTGAATTCCTCCTGCTACATGTGTGTGAATATATCCTGAGGCGTGCTCAAGGGTTAGTAAACATCCTCAGTGATCTCAGAGAAGGGATGACTAACCTGCTCTCCAGCTGACTTGGGCTGAGATCAAAGTGGGAAGTCGAGCGACGTTCGAGGGGTTCAAATGTCGGTGGTTTCTTAAAGAGGAAGCAGCGGCTTTACAGGGAGGACGCAGCAGATCCTGCTTCTGTGGCCTGTACGCAGACATGTGAGGGCGGAGAAGTAGAATGAGACCACAGCACATAAATCTTCTGCCAGTACATGTAGAGATAAGCATGTCAAATGTTTACATTTGTTGTCACACGTGCACACAGATGAGAGGCGATTAAGCCCTCAGCAGTGTCTTACAGACACGGGGCAGTGCAGTGAGTGACGGGATGAATCCTCCCTTCACACGGGGACAGATGAGCGTGCTGGAGCCTGTCCTGAGCTAACACTTCTCTGCTGTTTACCAAAACAAATGTCAAGGCAGCCATCCAACAATACGGAACACAAAATCCACACAAAGCTCCCATATGAACAACTTTCATGTGACATTTCAAGCAAATCGCTCCTCCTCACACTGCTGACAGCTGTGGCAAAATGCCGCCTTAAATACTAATAAACCCTATAAAATTATGCATAAAATTAGGTGGCGCAAATTCATAGAAAGCAAGAAGGAGGGTATATACACGACTGAATGCCCACTCACCAAAAAGGTTGAATGTCAAAGCTCTACTGACAAACTTTAGCACCTTTAAAGTTCACATTTCCCAATTCACAGTTCACATTTTGAGCACAGAGTTCTTCTACTTTCACTTATGTTAGAGCAGAGATTTTGTTTTCAAAAGACCAGCAAAAATAAAACCGATATCCCCTAATATATATCTGTTGAGCAATGTAAAATTCATCTTCTATAACCACTGAAGGTGAGATGACATGTTCCCCTCCTGGGTCCCTGTGCTGCTGTGCTGTCCCACTGTGTACTGTCATGTGCCAGATATGTGTCAAACATGCATTTTTGTATGTTTTTCTAAGAAAATCCAAACTTTTACTTTTCCAGTAAAATGTCAGAATCTTTTCCTGACGTTCCTGACGTGTGGAAATCACATCTAATGAAATGTTATGAGACATTTTGAGGCATCCAGGCTTCAATTTGGTCCATTAAAAACGAAATAAAACTGTATAATTTATATTCATGATATAATATATATTTATTATATTCATCATCTGCCTCGACATCCTTTCTCATGTGGAAACATGGCAAATCACAAGGTCAGACCTGCGGCAGCGTTAACGCCTCCAAGCCAGAGGTCAGTACAACAATGCCATTCTTCTTTTTTGTTTTTATAGCTAGAGGAAGTTTTCTTTCTCAAATATGACATCAAAGCAACATTATGCAACTTGTTACCCTCAGAACGACAGCTTCAAAATGATTGTGATGGTTCAGTGTCTTGTAGCAGGGTGACTGGTGTCTCTGCCTCAGCCTCTCTGCCGCCCCGTCGCTGCTCTCTGCTCTCTGGAGCTTCAGTGAGACGGCAGATCACAGAGTTACATACATGTTCAGTTCAACACGCAACACTGGTATGATGTAATGAGTTCTGTTGGTAGTTATTACATGTGACATACTGTCACAGACCTGGGCTTTGTATTTACCACAGCAGTGTTGCACTCAGAAACTGTGGGGGGCACCAAATCGCACACAATGCCCATTTCTACATAATGTTGCTTTAAGGTTTGAAAACTGTGCTGTGCATCTCATAATCACTGCATGTATGTTGGCCTGGGCAGTATGCCTTTTAGATAATATGGGGATATTTTATGGCTACATGAAGACACATGATATACAACTTCATGTTTTGAAAACGCCTCCTTCAGAAACGCTCCGTTCCAAAAGTCAGGTCACTATATTTTTGTACCTAATACCTCAACATCGACATGCAACAACACTGTAGGGAAGACTACTGGTACGTCCACAGACAATGTAACACAATAACATTTTTGATAAACAATCACCAGTAATTCTACTGGACTTGTTTCAGATTTAGCACTGAGAATTACCATGAAGACTGAGAACCTTCATCAGCAATCACCAGTGAAGTAAGAACAGGCGGGTAAAGGCAAGAAAAGCTGGAACAGTCATCACACAATTACTTCCCTTTGCTGTAGTGTGGCCTTTAAAACTAGGAAAAGAGAACATGAGAACTAAAATCTAAGGCGATATCTTGCCTCATATGACGTCAGTAATATATTCTCTACATATTTCCTGGTATATCCATACCCACCATATAACCTAGTGGTTGGGAGCCCAAAGGGCTTACAAGAGAAATCGGAGGGGTTTGATCCGATTAATGGGATCGGAGCTCAGTGAATATTCAGTTAAATTAAGTAATGTTTATTTTCCAATATTTACCTAAATCTTGTGAATTACTGCAAAACCTTGCCTACTGAGATACAATATGCAACATTCCTCCATTAAAATGTCTAAAAACATCCACTCTTTATTTTGCATATTTAGTTATTTGTGGTATCTTGTTGCTATTACTTCTGGGAGAGAGTCAACGTGAGGAAGGAAGTCGGTGAGCGTGACTAAACATCACCTCGCCGATGAACACGGAACACTACCGTGGCTGTGCATTATCGAGAGATCAAAACATAACTTTCCTGTGATCCCCTGGAAATGGAAGACTCTCACTATGTCCTCGGTGACCTTTTATATGAAGTGCTGCAGCTTCTCGAGAACTACATCTCCCCAGGAGCTCACAGTTGCAGCTGACAAACTGTTGAGGCATTTTTAGCTTTTTAAGTTACAGCAAGGCAGAAACTTAAAAAGCCTAGACTGCCTGAAACCTTTTTTCAGTGTCAGTGGAGGGGTTAGCGAGTTCAGCGCTGCACCACCCCTTGCCTGCAAGACAACGCCGAAGGACTGAAACACAGACGTCACATAAAGACTATCCTGAGCAGATGTCCACAACCTGCATGCTGCAAAGTTCAGAATGAGTCTACATACAGGATGAAAGCACAGGAAGGACTCATAGTTATGTTGACAAGTGATGTGGGACAGTTATATAGTTGTAACTTGTCTAATATAACCCAATGGGCGGATCCATCGGAGTATCGAATGACAGAAATGGAGTTTCATCACCCAAAGTCTGACGGCCTGCTTTAGATCCATGCAGCAGACACACAGAGTTATAACAAGCAGGTTTGTGTGAGCAGAGAAACACTGCTGAGTCACACAAACTGTCTATGGGCACACGCAAGAGATAAAAAGCTAAAAAAGGAAATTAGATGGGTGTAGGCTACACAAGAGAGTTACAGTTGGCATGAAATTCAAAAATCCGACTGATAAACCGCTGGCGAAATATGGTTGTGTAACAGTAGAGAAAAAGCAAAGGAGAAGAGGAAGAGAGGTTCGGAGTGTGGACGTTGCCAAAGGAGACTGGAAAGGATAGGTGGAAAATCATCTGGGAGGGGTGCCTGATACGGCGTGGAGGAGGAGGTGGTGGGGCGGACGGCTGGTTTTTCCACTGCCAGAGCGAGGGGACGGCTAAATCAAATTAATTAGCTCCTTCATCTCCAGGCAGCTACTCAGGCATGCTGTACTGGCGAAGAGAGACAGTCAGAGGGAAGGAGGGGTGGCTGTAGGCACAAGAGAATGGGAGAAAGCGAGATAGGACATGGTGGTGGGGTGAAAAGCCTGCTGCGTATGTGCGCCATTCAGGAGAATGGGCAGCGGAGGGGAGGGGTGCATAATTCTCTGATAAGCGTGAGGGTTGTTTTGCTGGAGCCTCTGTTCAGCCATGAGGAGGAGGAGGAGGAGGAGGAGGAGGAGGAAGTGGCTGCATGTTGGCTGACGCTGTGTGCTGCTGCGCTTCGGGGCGATGGTACTTCCTGTCTCTAGACAGCCTGTATTTTGAGGGCACTGTAAACAACCCTGCTTTTTTGCACGCCTCTTTAAATAGCACGCAGACACTTCAATCACAACCTCCCGGAAAGACGCTGAGCTCAAAAAGACTTGCAAAGAGACAGAAAAAGAAAGGTACAAAGGGTTTTTGAGCAATGACAACACAAGGTAAACCTATCCTGTGATCCAAAGTAAAATAAAACATCAGGAATAGTTGCACTCACATCAGAAGGAAACGAAAAAGGAGAGCTGCAAAAAGGAAAAAGAGAAGAAAGAAAGTGAGGCAGATGGTCAAGGGCAATGGCATCAGGCCAGGGGAAACAAAACAGCAGCACAGCAGAGAAACTAACACAAAAAAGTAAGAGAAAGAGGCAGGGAGCGGTAAGACCAGGAGAGAGCCACTGCAAGCAGCATGTGGCCATCACCGAGGCTTCGAACGCAGCAAAGGAAGGAAAATGAGAACAGGCTGAAAATGTAAAGAAGGTTTGAGTGAAGTAGGAGGTCGGGTCCGTGAGGGAGGAAACGCAATCAACGGTGGACTGTACACAGAGATGAGGTAAGATGATTCAAAATAAAATAAAAAACACGCTTCCCCACAAACTTAACAATGAGTGAGAGGAGAACATAGTGAACAAATAGGGCGGATAGCAGAGGGGAGCCTGGGAGTTTGTGCCAGAGGTCAAAACCTTGGGAGAAGAGAGCAGTGGACAGCTCGCTGCAGCAGTGTCGCCTGGGCGAGACTTGGCTGCACTGCGAGAACCCCAGATTAGCACTAAGCCGATTGCAACGCGAGGTGGGATCAAGAGCAATTAATTTAGCACCCAGATAGTTCCAGGAAGACGCTGAAAGAACCTTAACAAAACGCAGATCTCCTGCAAAACTCTGCTGTATCCTCTGTGTCAAACACAAGCTGACTTAACATTCCTACTCCCGTCTGTTCTCTACAAATACGCCGACGACAAAGGATCCTGTATAAAAGAGAGTAGAATTTGGAAGGTCTGAAAGGGTGTGTGGATGATAAAAGGAAGGATAAAAGAAAGATGAAGACGCTTGGCAGGGGCTGACATGAGCCAAAACAAACACCCAGAGAACAGGACATTCTCTCGCAGACAGAAATGGGCCGGCCTGTTCCACAGGGCTCTCAGTGAGAGCATGCCTCCGACCCTGCGTCACCCATTTTTATTACAAAACAACATCCTGGTGCATAACTTAAGGGGAAATACAGCCTCACACTGATTATTTCTTGTTTGTATAATAACAGGCGATACAAACAGAACAGTCATGACAAGCTTTTTTTGTCTATTGTTTGATGGTGCACATTAAGTGGATCATCACAGCATCAAGTGCCTGGAATCAGACTCACTAACTTTATTGAGTCCCACGAAACCTCAGTTTATACAGTCTGCAGCAGCATCACACCTTCAGGACATGTGGCCCTGATCTTCAGTGTTTGGATAAATGTGTCCACGCTGGACAACAGTGGCTGAACTGTTTTTCAGAAACAAGTGTTTCCTTTTGGTGAATTAAACTTCAAGTGTACTGGCTCCCCAGCTGAATACATCTAATGAGGACGCTGGGTTTTTTAGAGTAACTATGGGGCATTTAATGTTTAGGCTTTTTGATTGTAAATCAGATAATAAATAAATAAATAAATAGTCTGCTCCTCCCACCCAGCTCTGCATCTGCTCCGTCTGTCTCTCCCTCCCTCCCTCCCTCCCTCCCTCCACGTTCGCCTACATTATTGTGCTACAAAGCTCCCTCCTTTAACTCCCCACCAACCCCTGAAAACACACCATCAGGCTCTGACAACGCCAGACAAGAGCTCCCCCTAGATACATGAATCATCACCCCTTCCAGGAATTAATGTCTCTGGAAGGCAAATGCATGCTGCTACATGTAACCTATACTGTACATGGTATACGTGAGCGGTGTCAGTAGGAACAAAATGTGACAGAAACTGAACCTATAGTATGCACCCCGTGCCTTTTCTTTTTTAAACTAACAACACATCAGTGTTATGCCTGCTTTAAACCTGCACTCCCTTTTAATGACCTATAGCATCTACCAATACAGATCAGGCAGTAAATTAGCTGCTTTTCAGCAGGGCCCAACGTTATCATGGCATCTGCTCGGCTTAAATGAAGCACTTTAAAGACCAGTTAGTCAGGCACTTGAAAATATGACAAATCTTATCACTACATCAGTACAACAGACATTTTTAAAGACTTTCTATCATTTCATGCATTTTTAGGCTTTTCCAACTTTTATAAACATCAAGCTAAACTCTGTGTTAAAGATTTTATTTTTACTCAATTAAAAAGTACATGATTATTACCAGCACATTATGGGCTACTTAAAAGGGGTATCATGTAGTTTTGGAGAAAAAATCAAATTCAGAGTTTTAATATTTACAGTGTTATTGAGGTTATAATACAAACTCATATATTTACTCAAACTCAAAATATTGATCTTTTCCGTAACTGAATAAACAAGCTGTTCTCAGAGGAAAATAAGGTCCCCAAGACTGACTGAAGCTAGAAAGATGGCAGGGTCCGCCACATATAAACAAAGTATAACAGTATGAAATTGTGTTGTCCTTTAAGGTCAGTTTGTTGATTTAGTCATGAAAACAAAGAGTGTATTTAGTTTGTTTAGGCATAAAGAAAATCAGTCAACGAAGGTCTTTCTCTTCATATTGATTGAAGTACTCGTTATAGCAGATTGGACCTTTGAGTGTTTTATTACTACATATTATTGGGTGATTAACTGATTAATTAACAAGGCTGAGCAAAGTTTAGCCTTTTCATTTTGTGTCATCTATAAGAAAATCATATTTCGAGAATTTCTTTCATTTCAAGATCTAAACCTGCAAAGTAGTTAGTAACTATAAATAATATACATAAATGAGAGTAGAAATGTTGAAATGGAGTAGTGTAAATATGTATATAAGCATAAAATGGAAACACCACTCAAGAGCATGGGTAAATGTACTAAGACTACACTACTATGGACATACTCGGTACTTTTTAAACTCAATGAATATCAAGGCATTATATCATTATCAGTTTCACAAGTTATGGCAAATGGTCAGAGAAGATGAGGTAACTGCTTCTGATATTGACAGTGCTCTCATCACATCTTGCAAATATTCAGAACATGTTAGGAATTCATACCCAACTACAGCTGACACCATCAGGCCTCTGCGCACTGACCTCCTTGGAGCAGTAGAGGGAGCACTTCACAGGCTTGTGGGACTCACTTCCGCATTGAAAATGTGGTTGTGCAATGTCTTTGCACCGCCGATCATTCTCCATATGAGCCAGAGGAGGGAGCCAGCTTCAATAATGAATCCTTTGTATAGTCAATGGTATAGCATGGCACATGGTGAACAAAGTGATTTACTGTCACATTCCTCTATGCATTTTAAACCTAGCATGCACATGTTTTCTTTCAGTTTGTTAAAATAAAACAGGCCATGTTCAGAACAGAGCATGGTTTGACAACATAAGGATACTGCAGATGTGGCATAAATCTCTGCTTCTGGGCTTGAATGGTGCCTTCCTCTGCTGGACCTGCCTAAAAGAGATGATGGCAAAGGGGGCATGTTCATGCTGGTAGCAGCAAATTCACACTAAGCAGTCTCACTTAACATGGATGCTTTACTTTAAGATGTTGAAATCAGCTTGGTTTGATTACCAGATGAATAAACAATATCACAGGCCATCATGTTGGTTCAGTGTCTTTATTAAAACACAAAAGGCAGTACAAGTTGCAACACAGCATGACAAGGTGCTTGGCACAAGTACATAATCATTACGGCAAACAAACACTACTTCAAATTACACACACTCAGATATTGAGAAGTAGTTCAGCCATGGTCTAGCTTCTACTTCCACTTATTCAAATCTATGGATAAAAACATGCACAGAGGGTCAACACAAACATTTCGGCAAATATACAAATACCACAACACTGCTTGAATGAGGCGATGGAGACGTTCCCAAAGGACCATACATTAACACAGAGTGCCGTGCTGAATTTGGACATTTAGATTAACAGCCAGACGTGACTTTGTTCCCTTCCCTTGGGCACAACTAACGAGAGCTAACCGGATAAATCTATTGTGTAACAAGCTAATGGCATTTCCGAGTCCCTGAAGACAAGACTGATATGTAGACTTTTAACACCTTTACTTTAAGTAATCAAAAGATCGAGTAAAACGGTGGAATCCCTCCATTGTCATAATAATGTAAGATGATCCTTAAAACAGCCTACTGATTCAACAGTAAGCTTATCCTTTCAATAACGGAGTAATATGCACGTAGTTAGCTAGCAAAATGGCTTCAACTTCGACACTGACGAAGAGTCAAGAAATACTGGCTAGCAAACTTCAAGGCGGTATCGACAGACAAAAACCTCTCAGGTTAACATTCACATCGCTGTTCCTTATTTTGACACGAAGCTCGACATTTTGATGAAATTGCGCAGCTATTTAGCCATTTAAGTTAGCAAACAAGAATATTCCAGACTCCATCTTTCTCGTTCACAACAAGAAGCATATCGTCAAACACCGCCATGTTGGCCGCTAACGTTAAAGGCGTCCGGTACGCTAGCGGTGCTAGCTGACATTTCAATCCTCCCGGTAACGTTACAGTACAATACGCATCCCGATGCCACAGTAAACACCATCCGTGTGCCACATCGTTAGTATCAACACAAATACTTGCTAGAAACAACGGATTTAATTAGCTAATGATTAAATAGTTTCCAAAAGCTAAACTCCCTTTTCTCCCCGTTGCGAGGCTAAGCCAGCGGGCTACTTCACCGTCAATAAAGACCTCCTCGGAGCTTAACGCTAGCTTGTTCAACACGATCCATTTTATCATCGAAGCCACTTTAGCTTTAGCAATAAACATATAATATGTAAAATAACACAAAGATCACGACAGGGAACATACCGTCGATGTCGTGAACTGGTCCTACCTTAAGCTAACCGTATCACCGGTTGTAATGCTAAGAACGCACAATTTGGACGTTATTGTTCAAAAAGGTAATCAAGTGGCTGGTAAATGACTTGTCTAAATCCCAGTTTATAATTATTCAAGTTGGTAACCAACTAAATAAATAGCGAACTGATATAATTGAACCGCCAAAACCACGGCATTTCAGACTACTTTCAAAACGTGGCCTACGACAATGTTTCATATTTTAACAAAAATATTAAAAGCGTGAGACCAAGTGAACAGGTCAACTGGATTTGAATCACACAAATAGCACGAATATGTAAAATGTATCAACACCAGTTAAAAAACCGGCGTTAAATTAACACTTAAGGCTCCCCCGAGACTTTCCTACAGGGCGTACGGAAAATCAAGTCCATTGGCCGGCCATCCCTCGCAGGCGAGTCCGAGGCTTGCAAAAAAGTCCCAAAGATCCAAAAATGCAGAGGACGAAAACCCGAAAAGTCGACGTCTTTCTAAAGTAACTCGAAAATAATCCATTATACAGTGTTTCTGCATGAAAACATCATGTATTTCGACCATTTTCCCTTGTTTAATCAAAGGTCTTAACAGGCCTCAGCCCTGAGCCTCTTTTCTTAGAGCCCAGGCTGATCTAGAGCGAGACGAACGGGAGAACAGAGATTTTTTTTATTTTTGCTCTGAGCGAAGAAATTCACATCGGCCACACTCGGCAAATATCGGAAGCAGGGCGGGTTTTGTTGAAATTATTCTAAGAGGGTTCGTTTCTTCGCAGCCATTGGATCTCATTTTTCTACTACTCAATATTAATAAGACGAAGAACAAATCAAAAGGATTTACATTGAATATTCATATATTGCATGCAAAGTACACGTCGCGCCGCCTACTCCGTTTTGATAAAGCCAATCGGAGTGAGTTTAGATTAAACTAACGCCCGCCTTCAGTTTTGATTCGTCAAAAAAATAAACGTGCTTTCTTATTGGCTGTACGTGTGGTAAAATAAATTATTCATATAACTGTCTTGAATAGCCAATGAGCGTTTTACTACGGAGATCCATGTCCCACCTTCCGAACAGTCAGTCCCTGCCTTTATGAGTGAGCAACCCCGTAGTCTGCACTCAGTCTATATAAACAAGCGTTGAACCGCTTCATGCTCAGAAGCGCTTAGAGCGCTCCGGTGTGTAGATCAGGAAAAGGGAAGGGAACAGTCGGTAGCCATCTTACTTAGGACCAAAACATAAATAATTAGGTAATAAAGGCAAACGACAACAGAGGTCCCTGGGATATCGCCTTCGGAGACTTTCCGGTCACCGTTGGCGGCCTGACCAGAGTCGTGGTGATTATTTAAAGGCTGTTCCTGCTCACAAAGCGGCGTGCCGAGGAAGGACGCGTCTCTTTGAATAGACAGGATGCACGGACCGCCCTCCGGCGACAGCGCATGCCCATTGCGCACGATCAAGAGAGTTCAGTTCGGCATCATCAGCCCAGATGAGCTTGTAGGTTTTCTTTTTGGGGAAGTGGGGGTATTTTATTAATTCTCAGACAGATCACACATCACTCTTACAGTTGTCTTGACTTACCTTGTAATTTAACATATGTGGCAAACACATGGTTCTATTTACAACGGAAATGCTTGCTGTTAGCCTAGCCTAGCTAGCTGTGTCAGGCTGGTGGCGCTTGTGCTAACTAGCATGTAGCAGGAAGTTTGAAAAACTTTAAGCACAACATTCTCAGATAGGATTCATGCTATCACATCAATTAAACCCCCATTATAAACATGCAATGTAGCTTGTAGGCCCATCAGTAAGTAGACATTTTAATGACTTCTTGGCTTTTAGTTATGGACACTGCTCGTTTAGTTTTACCACTGGTCGTATTGTACGCATTGTTCTGTTTGCGCATACAATAACTTATTAAAAGGGTACTCAGTCAGATACGCATGCTTTTTAAACCAAGATTGGTTGTTTTAATTGGTATATGGATTCATGAATATTGGATTATATTGCTGTTTATACAACTGAGCGTATAAAAGCGTATAAAACTGAACGTTTTATTTTATAGTAAAAGTGATTGTTTAAGGAACCTTATTTCGGCAAAGTGCATCCTTAAACAGACTTTCTTTTAATTATTTCAGCACTGATCACTGGATGTTCGATAGTATAAATGATGTGCATGAATTGTTGTGATTAATACTTTTTTCTAACTGACATGTATGCAGTGTTATTGATATGTATATTCTTGAACTGACAGAAGATGATCAACTGCTGATGATACACATTTTTTTTCCTTCCCAGAAACGGATGTCCGTCACTGAAGGGGGAATCAAATACCCCGAAACAACAGAAGGAGGACGTCCTAAACTTGGTGGCCTTATGGACCCAAGACAGGGGGTCATAGAACGAACTGGTAGATGTCAGACGTGTGCAGGTACAGTTTAATGTTAGCATTTCATTCAATTATAACATTGATCAGTTTTCTGAGCTTCCTATCTGAGGTCACAATTTAATATTTCATGTTTTTTTTCTCTCCAGGCAATATGACAGAATGTCCAGGACACTTTGGCCACATAGAGCTGGCAAAGCCAGTTTTCCATGTTGGCTTCGTCACAAAGATCATGAAGGTCCTTCGATGTGTGTGCTTCTTTTGCTCTAAGCTATTAGTGGATTCAGTAAGTATACTAAGCATATTACAGTACATAATTATAAAAATCCCATTTTTAATCCTAACAGTATTATTCCAGTCTTGTTCATAGCTTTTGCTGTACTGATATTTAACTTGCTCCCGTTGCTGTCACCTCCAGAACAATCCAAAGATCAAAGACATCCTATGTAAATCTAAAGGGCAGCCCAGGAAGCGTCTTACACACGTTTATGAGCTGTGCAAAGGGAAGAATATCTGTGAAGGAGGGGAGGAGATGGACAACAAATTCGGAATGGAACAGCAGGAGACCGAGGAGGACATCACCAAGGAGAAGGTATTCTGCTGGAGTCTTTTTTGTCAAAGTTTATGTCCGTTTAAGCTCCAAAATTCACTGGACTGCTCATCTTCATTCACATTCTTTCGTTGACCTCTGCAGGGCCACGGTGGGTGTGGGCGCTACCAGCCACGTATCAGACGCTCAGGTCTGGAGCTGTATGCCGAGTGGAAGCACGTAAACGAGGACTCGCAGGAGAAGAAAATCCTGCTGAGCCCCGAGCGGGTGCACGAGATCTTCAAGCGCATCTCGGATGAAGAGGATGTCATCTTGGGCATGGACCCCAAGTTCGCCAGACCAGAGTGGATGATTGTAACTGTGTTGCCCGTGCCTCCGCTGGCTGTCAGGCCTGCTGTTGTCATGCAGGGCTCTGCTCGCAACCAGGTAAACAAAAGTAAAGTAGTGAAGTTTTCAACCTGTTTAAAAAAGAAAATCTAACTTCTGACCACAACCATTGCAACAAATAATCAATTTCTTTTTTAAAGGACGACTTGACCCACAAGCTGGCTGACATTGTCAAAATCAACAACCAGCTGAGAAGAAATGAGCAGAGCGGTGCGGCGGCTCACGTCATAGCTGAGGATGTCAAGCTGCTTCAGTTTCATGTCGCCACCATGGTGGACAATGAACTGCCAGGCCTGCCAAGGGTATTTATACGCTTAACTGACGCTTTCATTATACAGTTGTGTATTTGATGTAAAGTAGCGTTAAAATACACTACTTGAGCCCAGCTTCAGTTGTTTTCACAGTTTTCAGTATTACATTCTTGCACAGCATTTTTTATGGTGCTTGAATTAAAATCAGTGTTTCTGTTCACAGGCAATGCAAAAGTCCGGCCGTCCTCTCAAATCCATAAAGCAGCGTCTAAAGGGCAAAGAGGGGCGAGTTCGAGGTAACCTCATGGGCAAGCGTGTGGACTTCTCTGCTCGAACTGTCATCACCCCAGATCCCAACCTGCAGATCGACCAAGTCGGTGTCCCACGATCCATTGCAGCCAATATGACTTTCCCAGAAATCGTCACACCATTTAATATTGACAGGTACTATGGAGTAGTTGGCGGATTAAAGTCCATATAATGTGTGAACACCCCGTATTTTAAAACCATATTCGTGAAATGTGACCATCCTAGATTACAAGAGCTGGTGCGCAGAGGCAACAGCCAGTACCCAGGAGCCAAATACATCATCCGTGACAATGGAGACAGAATTGACCTGCGATTCCACCCCAAACCAAGTGACCTTCATCTGCAGATTGGCTACAAGGCAAGATTCAAATAACTATATGCTGCTCCAGAGCTATGTTGACTTCTATGATGAACTTTTATTAGATAATTATATTAGACATTATGTTTTTATACCGACTAACACCAGTGTTTTTCTCTTTTCTCTGTTTAGGTGGAAAGACACATGTGTGACGGTGACATCGTCATCTTCAACCGACAGCCAACACTACATAAAATGTCTATGATGGGGCACAGGGTCCGCATCCTGCCATGGTCCACATTTCGACTTAACCTCAGGTACCAAATGAACACTGGACCTCTTTGGCTTTTATCAGTGTGTTTTCTTTGAAACAGGTGGTCCCTTTCATAGAAGCAATTTAATAATTGAGCATATTCTAAAGGGTTTGTCTTAGTATCCAGGCAATGATCAAGAAATCCTCTTGTCTCCCTTCAGCGTGACCACCCCGTACAACGCTGACTTTGACGGGGATGAGATGAACCTCCACCTGCCTCAGTCTCTCGAGACGAGGGCTGAGATCCAGGAGCTGGCCATGGTGCCACGTATGATCGTCACACCCCAGTCCAACAGGCCCGTCATGGGTATCGTGCAGGACACCCTCACAGCTGTCCGCAAGTTCACCAAGAGAGACGTCTTCTTAGAGAGAGTAAGGAGCATGTTATGATATTACTAGCGGGTGCTTTTTCTGGTCTTGAAGGGTTTTAAGACTGTGTTTGTCCACCACAGGGTGAAGTGATGAACCTCCTCATGTTCCTCTCCACTTGGGACGGTAAAGTGCCTCAGCCGGCCATCCTCAAGCCCCGTCCTCTGTGGACGGGCAAGCAGATCTTCAGCTTAATCATTCCTGGACACATTAACGTGATCCGCACACACAGCACCCATCCAGACGAAGAGGACAGCGGCCCTTACAAGCACATCTCACCCGGGGACACCAAGGTCATAGTGGAGAACGGGGAGTTGATCATGGGCATCCTGTGTAAGAAATCTCTGGGAACCTCCGCTGGCTCCCTCGTCCACATCTCCTACCTGGAGATGGGCCACGACATCACCCGGCTCTTCTACTCTAACATTCAGACTGTGGTCAACAACTGGCTGCTCATCGAGGGTAAGAAACTGTAAAGCACACACACCTTTATCGCTGTATTTTATCTGTATTGAGGAATAATTTTTGCAATCAAGACTTTATATTCTCTGCCATTGTTTGTTTTAATACTAACAAGTTTAATCATTTTCTTCAGGTCATTCCATTGGTATTGGTGACTCCATTGCTGACGCCAAGACCTACCTTGACATTCAGAATACCATCAAGAAAGCCAAACAGGATGTGATAGAAGTAAGCACAAAGTATTTCATAGTCATCAACATCTCTTTAACTTGCAGATCAACTCAAAGTTGATTATTTCAGCGTAGTCGTACCAGTTATTCAGCAGAAATCATAAAAACAGGAACACTTTTCCTTTGCCAGGTCATCGAGAAAGCCCACAACAACGAGCTGGAGCCGACCCCTGGTAACACACTGAGGCAGACCTTTGAGAACCAGGTGAATCGTATCCTCAACGACGCTCGTGACAAAACAGGATCGTCAGCCCAGAAGTCTCTGTCTGAGTACAACAACTTCAAGTCCATGGTGGTGGCTGGTTCTAAGGGATCAAAGATTAACATCTCACAGGTAAAAGAATCAGTCTAACGCTCATTATCTCACTGTTTACGAGTGATGGGTTTGATTCACATCATCTTCCCTCCTTGTTCAGGTTATTGCCGTGGTGGGGCAGCAGAACGTTGAGGGTAAACGAATCCCCTTCGGCTTCAAACACCGCACGCTGCCTCACTTCATTAAGGATGACTACGGTCCTGAGAGCAGAGGCTTCGTGGAGAACTCCTACCTGGCCGGCCTGACACCGACAGAGTTCTTTTTCCACGCCATGGGAGGCAGAGAGGGTCTGATCGACACAGCTGTCAAGACTGCTGAGACCGGTGAGAGAATCGGATATGAAAGGCATTTCAATGAGCTGTCCGAGAGCAAAAAATTGGTTTCTAACGCAGGGAATCTGTTCTCTCAGGTTACATCCAGCGTCGTCTGATCAAGTCTATGGAGTCAGTGATGGTGAAGTACGACGGCACGGTGCGTAACTCCATCAACCAGGTGGTCCAGCTGCGTTACGGTGAGGACGGCCTGGCAGGAGAGAACGTCGAGTTTCAAAACGTGGCGACGCTCAAACCCTCAAACAAGGCCTTTGAAAAGAAGTAAGTCACACACTCGTACTGAGACAGTTAGAGTATCGTGGGTTATAGTCCCAAACCTGTTTGGGCTGTTACTTTTTCCTGAACTGCATGTGTAATATTGCTAGAATCTGGTCAATAGTGACTCAAATTTTTTCTAATCTAGGTTTAAATTTGATTGCACCAACGAGCGAGCGCTAAGGCGGACGCTGCAGGAAGACGTGGTAAAAGACGTGTTGACCAACGCCCACGTGCAGAGTGCCTTGGAGAGGGAGTTTGACAAGATGAAGGAAGACAGGGAGATCCTCCGAGCCATTTTCCCTACAGGAGACAGCAAGGTGTGTGGACACAGCCCTGCTCTGTAACCGTCTCCAGGACTGCCACGTGAAATGCAAAATGCTCACGCGCTGCAATGATTCTCCCCTCCTGCAGGTGGTGCTGCCATGTAACCTGGCCAGAATGATCTGGAACGCTCAGAAGATCTTCCGCATCAACACTCGGACCCCAACAGACCTCAATCCTCTGAGGGTTGTCGATGGTAAGCTCAAACATCAAATAAAGTTGCCACAAAGGTTTTTAATGATAATAATAAAACCCTAATTATACAGCACATTTCATACATAAAGTGCAGCTCAGAGTGTCAAACACATAAAATATGCAAACAAGTTGGTTGTGATCTAAAGATGAAAGCATAAAATGGGTATTAACAGATATACCAAATGAAAGTAGCCATGTTGGCAATTAAACTATTAAAGGCAAGATCAGAAAAAGAGGTCTTGAATCATGTGGGAGAGCACTGGTCGTAGAGTTAGATTTAGGAGGTCCTGGCCTGGACTCAATGTGCTCCTTTAAGCCATGTAAAGCTACCTGGAGAATCCCTGTTGTGTAACAGGTCAGCCCTCCTCATCCCTCTTTAATACAGAGACTTAAAGCTTTAGAATATCAAGGATTCAATTGTATAAAACAATGACTTTAAGAAATGAAATTGTCTGGGAGAAAAATATGTTTACAATCAATAAAAAAACTACCAGAAAACCTCATAAATGTCAAAACTGAACCACAAATACAGCATAAATGTCAGTGTTATGGTGTGTTTTGGGTCCCCAGGTCTTCACGATCTGAGTAAGAAGCTGGTTATTGTAAATGGTGACGACCCGCTGAGCAGACAGGCCCAGCAGAACGCCACTCTGCTCTTCAACATCCACCTGCGCTCCACGCTCTGCTCCAAACGCATGACGGAGGAGTTCCGCCTTTCCACAGAGGCTTTCGACTGGCTGCTGGGAGAGATTGAGACCAAATTCAACCAGTCCATCGTAAGTTCTGCATGCTATTAATCTTTTAATTTAAGAGTTGTTGAAGAGAAAGATTACATTTTTATGTTACTAATCACCCGTTTTCCTTATTTCAAAGGCCCATCCGGGTGAAATGGTCGGCGCCCTGGCTGCTCAGTCGCTGGGAGAGCCGGCCACACAGATGACACTCAACACTTTCCACTATGCCGGTGTGTCTGCCAAGAACGTAACACTGGGTGTGCCTCGTCTCAAGGAGTTGATCAACATCTCCAAGAGGCCCAAAACTCCCTCGCTGACCGTTTTCCTGCTGGGCCAGGCGGCGCGTGACGCTGAGAGGGCCAAGGACATCCTCTGTCGGCTGGAGCACACCACACTGCGAAAGGTAAGAGGGAACAAAATTATCGAACAGTTATTTTCTTTTCTTTAAAATCCAATTTCATCCCCCCATCCCTTTAAAAACTGACTAAAAATGGGCTCTTTTTTTTTAACGCAGGTGACAGCCAACACAGCCATCTACTACGACCCCAACCCCCAGAACACGGTGGTGGCCGAGGACCAGGAGTGGGTCAACGTCTACTATGAGATGCCCGACTTTGACGTGACGCGCATCTCACCGTGGCTGCTGCGTATCGAGCTCGACCGCAAGCACATGACTGATCGCAAGCTGACAATGGAGCAGATTGCAGAAAAGATCAATGCAGGTGGGTTGCATGCACATTTCTGTGTTCGATGCTGAACTGAAGGGAAGTGGTTATCCTCTAATGACACCTGTTTTCCTGCAAGGTTTTGGAGATGATCTGAACTGTATTTTCAATGACGACAATGCTGAGAAGCTCGTGCTGCGAATCAGAATCATGAACAGCGATGAGAACAAGTTCCAGGAGGTGAGCATTGGTATTACATTCAACAACAATAACGCACCGTAGCCAGGTTCCCGCTTTATCCTTAAGTCCTGTCATTTCTTCGTC
The DNA here is from genome assembly GCA_039737535.1 of Lagodon rhomboides. Classification (NCBI taxonomy): domain Eukaryota; kingdom Metazoa; phylum Chordata; class Actinopteri; order Spariformes; family Sparidae; genus Lagodon; species Lagodon rhomboides. The sequence continues at coordinate 377,626 of CM077806.1, forward strand.
TAGGATGAGGAGGTGGTGGACAAAATGGACGACGATGTGTTCCTGAGGTGCATCGAGTCCAACATGCTGACAGACATGACGCTTCAAGGCATCGAGCAGATCAGCAAGGTAACAGACTGATAGACAACCTTCTCATTTGTAACAAAAGCATATACCTGCCTGTAGGGACAAGTCAAAGGTGACCCTCTTCTCCTCCAGGTGTACATGCACTTGCCCCAGACTGACAATAAGAAGAAGATCATCATCACGGAGGATGGTGAGTTCAAGGCCCTGCAGGAGTGGATCCTCGAGACGGATGGAGTGAGCCTCATGAGGGTCCTCAGCGAGAAGGACGTCGATCCTGTCAGGACCACCTCCAACGACATTGTAGAGATTTTCACGGTACGAAAGCAAAAAAAACCAGCCTTTTTAGTAGTAGAGAAGTAGTAGAGCAGCTTTGTAAAGAAAGACATTTTCCTGTTCTGTTTCGTGTGCGTAGGTGTTGGGAATCGAGGCTGTGCGGAAGGCTCTGGAGAGGGAGTTGTACCACGTCATCTCCTTCGACGGTTCCTACGTCAACTACCGTCACTTGGCTCTGCTTTGTGACACCATGACGTGCCGCGGTCACCTGATGGCCATTACGCGTCACGGCATCAACCGTCAAGACACAGGGCCGCTCATGAAGTGTTCCTTTGAGGAGACGGTGAGAGCATAATCAGTTAGGTCATCAGTAGAAACTACTGTGTCCTCGTTGAGATTCAATAACCGCTCCACTCCTCCTTCCAGGTGGATGTGCTGATGGAGGCGTCATCCCACGGTGAATCCGACCCCATGAAGGGTGTGTCAGAGAACATCATGCTCGGCCAGCTCGCCCCGGCTGGTACAGGATGCTTCGACCTGCTGTTGGATGCTGAGAAGTGTAAATACGGCATGGAGATCCCTACCAACATCCCCGGCATCAGCGTGGCTGGACGTGAGTGCAGCGATGTTCGTCAGGTGTGATGCTGACGGCAGGTCTGGTGTCAGAGCTGTAGTACTTATGTTCTCTTTATGTCCTGTTTGCAGCCACTGGCATGTTCTTTGGCACGGTGCCGAGTCCCATGAGCGGCATGTCGCCTGCCATGACCCCCTGGAACACGGGAGCCACGCCGGCCTACGGCGCCTGGTCCCCCAGTGTCGGTGAGTGCATCTGTGCATCAGGAGCTCCGGCTGTTGTCTTTTTTGGGGGGTTTCATTCACTAAGTTTGGCCTTTCGTGCTTTTTCTCCTCTCAGGAAGCGGCATGACCCCTGGAGCAGCAGGCTTCTCTCCCAGTGCAGCATCAGATGCAAGCGGCTTCTCTCCAGGCTACTCGCCGGCCTGGTCTCCCACTCCTGGGTCTCCAGGATCTCCGGGGCCTGCGAGCCCGTACATCCCATCTCCAGGTGAGACGCTGCACAGACCTTTATGTTGGACTTTAGCTTTATGTTATAGACTGTTTAAATAATTGTAATAATAATGTGGCCACGGATTTAGGTTTTTCTACTCTAATGTCTTTGTACCAGTTGAAATCAAACAAACATAAAAGAAATAGAAAAGAAACAAACAGGGAAAAGAAAAAAAGTATTTAGTACCTTTACCAAAATAATTATGAATAAAATATCTTAAAAAATGAGAATGTGTTCAAGTATGTAATTAAAGAAAAATTCTAAATTTAAACAAATGCTCAGAATGGTTCTCTAAGTAAGCACATACCTGAGAAATGTTCACTACAGCTTCAGTCAATCAAACTGGATTTACATCGCAGTGATTGAAAAAACATTGAGGCAGCAACAGCGATACAGTATGAGGCGTGAAATATCAGTACGACTGACGATAAGTAAAATATTTAATTTTTAAAAAATGTAAAACAAATGTTAACAAAACAAATTAATATAATACCAAAATATAATATCAATAATAATGATAATAACTGTTTTCTGATGTTATATTACATAAAAAATAACTAATACTAATCAGCATTTTTCTGCAAAATCTTAGGACAAAGTAAATCTGACGAACTTCAGATCGTACAGAACAGAAACCACAGCGGGTCAGACTGACCGAGTGTCTCCGCCACACTAACAGTTATTCTTCTGTTTGCCTCTTCAGGTGGAGCGATGTCGCCCAACTACTCCCCCACCTCCCCGGCCTACGAGCCCCGCTCCCCTGGAGGCTACACCCCACAGAGCCCAGGCTACTCCCCCACCTCACCCTCCTACTCCCCCACTTCTCCCTCTTACTCCCCCACCAGCCCAAACTACAGCCCCACATCTCCTTCCTACTCACCCACTTCGCCCAGCTACTCCCCAACCTCCCCCTCCTATTCGCCCACTTCGCCGTCTTATTCCCCAACGTCTCCCTCCTACTCCCCTACCTCCCCGTCCTACTCACCCACGTCTCCCTCCTATTCTCCCACCTCACCCAGTTACAGCCCGACATCGCCGAGCTACAGCCCGACGTCTCCAAGCTACTCGCCCACCTCACCCTCATACTCGCCTACTTCTCCCTCTTATTCTCCCACCTCTCCATCCTACTCCCCCACCTCTCCATCCTACTCCCCCACCTCTCCTTCCTACTCCCCCACCAGCCCGAGCTACAGCCCCACATCACCCAACTACACTCCCACCTCGCCCAGTTACTCCCCCACCTCTCCTTCCTACTCCCCTACATCGCCCTCTTACTCTCCAACCTCCCCGAACTACACCCCAACCAGCCCTAACTACTCCCCCACCTCTCCCTCTTACTCCCCCACCTCTCCGTCCTACTCACCCTCAAGTCCACGTTACACCCCACAGTCCCCCACCTACACACCCAGCTCCCCCTCCTACAGCCCCAGCTCCCCTTCCTACTCCCCCACCTCCCCCAAATACACCCCGACTTCACCCTCATACAGCCCCAGCTCCCCGGAGTACACCCCCACCTCTCCCAAATACTCCCCCACCTCTCCAAAGTACTCCCCAACATCGCCGAAGTACTCACCAACTTCTCCCACCTACTCCCCGACCACTCCAAAATACAGCCCCACCTCTCCTACCTACTCCCCCACCTCCCCCACTTACACCCCCACCAGCCCCAAGTACTCCCCTACTTCCCCTACTTACTCCCCTACTTCACCCAAGTACTCACCCACATCTCCTACGTACTCACCAACTAGTCCTAAAGGCTCCACGTACAGCCCCACCTCCCCCGGATACAGCCCCACCTCACCCACCTACAGCCCGGCAATCAGCCCCGACGACAGCGACGAGGAGAACAACTGATCCGCCGCGGACGAGAAAGGGAGGCAGCTGAAGAAGCCCCGTCACCTCACGGTGGACACCTGAAGGACAGCATCTTTACCAGCTGGAGTGGAGGTGGCGGTGCTCCTCGTCACAGGGGTCCCGACTGGGATTGGTTTTCATCTGAGAAATCTCCTGTGGGGACCTCTGGTTCTGATCATCTGAGTTCCCCCTTATCACAAGAAATTGTTAAAACTACAACGTGAAAGACATGAACTGCTTCGCCTGAAGGAAAAAAAAAAGGCTGCCTTTTGAAATAGTTTTTTAATTTTCACACGGGGTGTTGGAGCAAAACTGCAAATCCCAAGAGGGAATTAAAAGGAGAGGAAGATGTGGTGAACACATGACGGGGAGAAACTGTCCCTTTTTAACTTTCTAGTGTACTGCATCCAGTCTCTCTCTCAGTCTCTAAATGTCGGGTATGTAGTCGTGAAAAGCGTACATATTGCCAAAAGCCTTTTGAGAAGTGGATTGTATTCATCACTAAAGCATAAGCTGTAAAGAAAATCAAGGAGGTAAGGTTTAGACTTTGTTTACTGCATATTTCACCGAGGTGTATCTTGTTAGACCTTTCCGCTGCTTTTGTAAAACTACAGTCTCTGCCAGTTTTTGGGGGCATTTTTGTGGATCAAAGATGGAGCTTTAGGAGTAAAGTCAGATTGTCTAAAGGAGAAATAAATACATGATAGGAGAGAGAAACTGGCTTGCAGGGAAATAAATTTCACTCTGAACTTAAATGACTACATAGCTCTATGTACCCATCGCCTCCCCTCTTGCTCCCTCACACCCCAAAGACAAAACCTGAAAGATGTCATGAAAACACCCACCAGCATCCTCTTGTCCTCTACCATTTTGGAGACTTGTGCATCAGAAGAAACAAAAAAAAAACACTTTTCCAAATAATAATCTTCCCGTGACCCTGGGAAGTTAAAGATTTATATGAAAAGAATAAAGTCAGAATGATGATTCTGTCTTTAATTTTGACTCTAGGAAGAAATGGGGCCCAAACATGTGGGAGAGGAAGACTAGTTTTGCTGCTTTTGTCATTGTTTGCATGAGTAGCACATGTTAATACATTTTAATCAAGCTTTAGGTTGATTCTTTTTCAAACCCCTCCCACTTCTCGCTAATCTTTGTCCCATTTCTGATAGCTGACGTGTACACAGGATTATTTGGACTGTTCAATTTATTTAAGAAAGAAAGTTAACTACTATTCTGTGTGAATATTAATGGAGGAAAATTAAGAATTTTAATTTGTTTTTGGCTTTCCTCTAGTTTGCTTTTGGTGACTTTGTAAACCTGTTTGCAGGAGGCTCGTGTTCTGTGGATGAAGGGGCAGAGGACGGAGGGGAGTGCTTTTATTTTTGCCCGCTTTCTCCCCAACAGTCCGAGTTTTTTGCCACGACGGCGACTGCTCTTTTCACCAACAGTTGTAGGAAATGTTGCATGCTGTCAGCAGGTGGTGACGTTGCTTCAGTTAAACATGGAAGGTTAGGGTTACAACAAGAAAGGTTCAGAGCTCAGTTCGGTGTTCTCACTTCTCTGGCAACATTCGTCCTCCTGTCGGCATGGCACAGTTTATTTCTTTTAGGCAGAGATGGTCCACAGAAACAGCACTTCTGGGCCTCTCTGTTGAAAACAACAACCTTACCCACTACATTAGTGTGATCTTCTTTTTGAATATGGGTGCTTTCTCACACAACTCGACCTAGTTTGACTGCGTTAGGAAACCGGCTGTACGCCTGATGACAATGGAAACATTTTTTCCCTTCCCTCCTCGTTCCATTTGATCACTCGACGCGGTTTCTGAGTTTATTGGACTCGCTGGGTCTCCTCCCTCTTCCCTCTTCATCCACAAGTGATCCTCATTTCTGAAATCAGTGTTTCTTTTTTCTACCAGTGTCTGTACCTGTGAGCAGGGGAATCATGGGGAGGGGGCGACGTATTTGGGGTCTCACTCGGAGTCCTGTGGGTTATGTTTATGTTAAAATGATTTTGTGAAACATTGCTTCCAAGATGGTCTCGAATTGAAAGGACTGCATCTTCTGGCCTTTGAGATAAAGCAGGTTTGGTAATTGCACTTAGTAAATATTGTGGTGGACCTAAGCCCCAGACATTGTGACATGTGTCCACTATGCTTGCATCTAATCCTGTTGTCTTAACTGTGTGCTGTCCAGTCAATTCAGAGCATCGGGACTCGCGGGTTGTATGAATGTGTGTGCGTGTGTGTCCGAGGGTGAGACAGGGTTTCAAACTGAGGAAAGACTTCACTTGTCTGGGCAAAGGAAGGTTAAACTTGAAATTGCCACTGTATAGAAATCGATTCATTATCTCATTCTCCGTATCTTTGTTCTGTTTGTTTTTTGACTTGGAAAAAAATGAATAAAAGTTTTACTACATGTTTGTCTCTGTCTTTTATGTCACTCTTCCACATGCTCCATTTGATAGCATATAGAGAAACTACATTTAGCGGTTACAGAGACAAATACCAGGGTGCTCCACCTTTTAGGGTAATCAATCCATCAGTACGTTTACTTGAATAGTACTTCAAGGTGATTTTGAGATGTTGTGCTCAAATATTCCTGTCTTATGCCACTCAAACAAATTTCACAGGGAAATCTGATCCACTTCCATTTGACCATCTAACCTCAGTTAGTATCACGCGGCCCATCTGCAGAGGCCCAGCGCTCACATCTGACCCACTGCCACCTGCTGCATGTCATCCCACCTCTCTCATCCCATTTCCTGTCAACCTTCAGCTGTGAAAAGACCAAAACATGAATAAAATAAAAATAAAAACTGTGTAAAATCTCCACAATGACCAGCTACAATATTAAATGTACTATGAGATATAATATGTGGGTCTACTATAGTCTATAAGGGTAACTCTTCCAAAAGACTACTTTTCCTTTTGAAGCTCTAAATCAAATATTGCTTTTATATATCTTTTTTTTTTTAAAAAAAAACTATTATTTATATTGTAGTATTTTTGCATTCTTCTAATCTTGGTTTTACTTAAATAAAAGTTAGTATGATCTTGTTGGTTTATAGACTTCTCTTTACTTAAATAACAGTGTTTATATTTTCCCTACACATCTGATGATCTGAAGAGCGTTCACACATGCAGAACGTGTTTACTGAGACATCAGACAGTAACTGGAGGCTGATGCTGAACACTTGTGAACCCTGAGATCACATCAGAGCTCTGCTGTTCAGTGTGAATGACACACTCCTTCCTCAAGGGGGCGCTGTGACACACCTGCTCACAGACAGGAAGTCCGTCGACCAGGTTTGAGCGACAGAACTTCTAGGAAAATTGGGAGGAATGTTTGTGTTTTGACTCTCCTGTTTTGAGAGCTAACTTCAGTCAGCTACCATCTGGAAGTTTTCTAACTCTGAAAACTGAATTTAAAGGTAAAACTATAGAGGCTGTATTTAGGCTCTGTTTCACCCATAGCTAAACTCGGCTGTGTTTACACTTAGCAAATCTGTGTTTGGGTTATCATACCAAATCATACCAACCATACTCAACTGGGCCTACTGTATATATAAATATTCGAGGCCTTAACAATGAAATCATCTTATGAGCAAGCTGCAGAGATGTTGGATTACCACTGCCAAGCTTGTGGCCTTGATTCATAGAGAGGTGTCTGAGTGGTGGAGATGGCCTCTCCCCTCACCAACAGCTACTCCACCATCTCTGTGTTGCCATCTCTGGCCACCAGATGGAGAAATGACTCTGAGGAGAGGACACAGAAAAGTTTGGATGCATCTGGGTCCTCAGAAGACGCCACTCAGGGCTTAACAAAAAAGGTAAGGCTGCCTCATGACAAGTGTCTCATACAGTTCTCCTGTCTTCACCCTGATCTCATTTTCTATGGCAGTGTGTGACAGAATCATGGTGTGATGATATTAACACTGAAACCCATCTCCAGCGGCTGCACCATCCATTATTGTGGATGTTATTTTCATGCTCATTTCGACAAACCCCTCCTGACATATGTGCTCTCTTTGGTTTTGGATGTGAACAGTGTTTATCTGCACAGCATGAGTTGGCAACAACCATCTCACCGATGGGGTCAAGGGTTCAATAGAGCTTACATAAGAGGAAATGTGACAGTGCTGTAACACGGTCTGTCGAACCAGATAAGTTCAAAATACTGATAACGTTTGTGGAGACTGATAACATTCTTGATACATTTAAAATATTAACTGTGTATATTTAAAATGTTAAAAACTCAAAAACTAACCAAAACTGTAAGACAGTAACACATTGTCAGCTCAAAACTAACCAGATGAAGCCAAATGTAATATATCTACAACTGAACTTGTGTGCTCAGACATGACTTTACATCATTTAAAGTCTTTGCTCCTTCGACAAGTCAGACGATTTAGTGTCAATCATGTGAAACCCCCTGCCTGCTCACTGGGGAGATTACAGGGATCTTCCATTTGCTGTAAGTGGATGCTTCAACCTAGTAATCTGAATGAGTCTCAGGTTTCATCCCGACTCACCACAGCGTGGGGCAACACGTCATATAATGATCTGAGGCTGCACACGGCTTCCTACACATAAAGGCGTGTCTGACCGGGGGAATGCAGGTATGACTACCTGCTGTGTGGGCGGTTGCTGTGGTGATGTTTACTGACTGTGGAGACCTTGACACTGAGTCATTAATGACAGGGAAGTGATTAGGCGGGGAGATTGTCTTTTTAAGAAGCAACATTTTGTCAAACAAATAGATTAGAAATGTATTCAAGGTAAAGACATGCATGTTACTGGAAAGCTAGTGCTACGTATGTGCCACAAGGACTTTTCACTGGTTATGAATCTCAGTCTCAGTCTCAATTTAATACCGATGCCTCGAGATGACCTACATAAGCAAACGAGCCCATCATTGACCAGCTTATTTGATTTAGTTCTTCTTAATGCCTGTCCCTTGGTTAGACGGCAGAGTCTCACATGGTACAGTTACGGTACTAACCCCTAACCCACTAGCCAGGTCAAGAGCTTTCCACAGGACGCAGGCCTGCTCATGCTGCCTTTGTCCACAGGGGGCGCCACATCAACCCAACAGAAATGTCTTGTAGCTGCTTTAACTAACGTATTTCACCAATTAATCGCTGGGCTGCAAACAGCCGCCTGCTTCTTTTAAACGCCTGGGGTCAAAGCTGATTCTGCGTATTAAACGCTATTAACTGGTGAAATACGGTAAAAGGCCAAATACAACCATTTAGAAATACTCTATAAAAAGTAAAAGTCCTGCATCCCTTCTGAAGTAAAAGCACAGAAATAACGTATACTTAGTTTCAATAGTCCTGGTTCTGCAGTAGAAGTGTCCCCTGTGACTGTCACATGATGATATGTGACAGTTTTACATTGTGATGCATCAGAGTGTCAGCAGACGTTTCCCACGTTAATCTATCTCAGTCTGACGGGTCGT